>SJYT01019357.1:40389-133666 GCA_006410635.1 Cephalophus harveyi | reverse complement strand
AAAGATATAAGCACCTGAATGCAGAGTTCCAAAGAATAGCAAGAAGAGATAAGAAAGCCTTCTTCAGCGATCAATGCAAAGAAATAGAGGAAAACAACAGAATGGGAAAGACTAGAGATCTCTTCAAGAAAATTAGAGATACCAAGGGAACATTTCATGCAAGGATGGGCTCAATAAAGGACAGAAATGGTCTGGACCTAACAGAAGCAGAAGATATTAAGAAGAGGTGGCAAGAATACACGGAAGAACTGTACAAAAAAGATCTTCACGACCCAGATAATCATGATGATGTGATCACTGATCTAGAGCCAGACATCTTGGAATGTGAAGTCAAGTTGGCCTTAGAAAGCATCACTACGAACAAAGCTAGTGGAGGTGATGGAATCCCAGTTTAGCTGTTTCAAATCCTGAAAGATGATGCTGTGAAAGTACTGCACTCAATCTGCCAGCAAATTTGGAAAACTAGATTCCATAGATCTGTGTTAATATACAATATTTGTCTTTCTCTTCTGACTTACTTCACCCTGTATAATAGGCTCTTGGTGCATCCACCGCATTAGAACGGACTCAAATGCTTTGATGAGGAGAATATTATGGACAACTTTATGCCAACAAAATCAACAACTTAGATGAGTTGAATAAATACTATTTAATGAATAAGCTCTCTTTTTTTCCTGGCTAACTGAATTATCAGTTCAGTCGCTCAGTCGTGTCCGACTCTTTGAGACCCCATGAATCGCAGCACACCAGGCCTCCCTGTTCATTACCATCTCTTGGAGTTCACTCAGACTTATGTCCATCGAGTCCGTGATGCCATCCAGCCATCTCATCCTCTGCCGTCCCCTTCTCCTGCTGTCCCCAATCCCTCCCAGCATCAGGGTCTTTTCCAATGAGTCAACTCTTCGCATGAGGTGGCCAAACTACTGGAGTTTCAGCTTTAGCATCATTCCTTCCAAAGAAATCCCAGGGTTGATCTCCTTCAGAATGGACTGGTTGGATCTCCTTGCAGTCCAAGGGACTCTCAAGAGTCTTCTCCAACACCACAGTTCAAAAGCATCAATTCTTCGGCGATCAGCCTTCTTCACAGTCCAACTCTCACATCCATACATGACCACAGGAAAAACCATAGCCTTGACTAGGGCTTCCCTGTGGTTCAGCTAGTAAAGAATCCACCTGCAATGCAGGAGGCCTGGGTTCGATCCCTGGGCTGGGAAGATCCCCTGGAGAAGGGAAAGGCTGCTCACTCCAGTATTCTGGCCTGGAGATTCCCTGGACTGTATAGTCTGTGGGGTCGCAAAGAGTCGGACACAACTGAAGTATCACCTCTATCGTATTCTAATTCATATATTGACATGGAAGCATGGGCTTGAATGTTTCTGCCTTCTGTATTCCATTCCATCATTTGATTTCTTCCAAGAGCCAGAGTTCCGGGGAACAAGTAGGCAGCTGTATCACCCTTTCTAACCCAGCCTGAGAAGTCACACTAGGCCACTTCTGCTTTTTATTGGTTACAAGCAAATCATAAGCCCACCCAGTTTCCAAGCGAGGATACACAAACTCCATCTGTCCATAGGAGAGGTACAAAAAAATTTGTGGCTATTTTTTTTTAAATCCATGCTATCTTTAGTGGCAATACATCTAATGTTTTCATTCCGTATAATATTTTCTGTCAGTTTTGCACAAATATCCTTTTAGTTAAAAATGGAGGACCTCTCAGATTAGATTATGGTCAAATATATACATAAAAACGGTTATCATTTGTTTTTCTCATAGAGAAGTTAGCATAATTCACAGAGAATAGGTTTTTTAAACCATCTTATTTATTCATTTTTGGCTGTGCTGGGTCTTTCTTTAGTTGTGGCACGTGGGGGTTACTCGCCAACTCTGGTGCTCAGGCTTCTCATCTCGGTGGCTTCTTTTGTTGCGGAGCACGTGCTCTAGGGACACAGGCTTCTAGGTCCAGTGAGCTCAGTGGTTGGCGCTCCCTGGCTCCAGGGCGTGCAGGCTTCAGTATCTGTGATATACGGGCTTAGTTGCTCCGAGGCGTGTGGATCTTCCCAGAGTGAGTGAAGTCGCTCAGTCGTGTCCGACTCTTTGTGACCCCATGGACACTTCCCTTGCCTGGAAGTCCATGGGATTTTCTAGGCAAAAGTACTGGAGTAGGTTGCCATTTCCTTCTCCAGGGAATCTTCCAGACCCAGGGATTGAACCCAGGTCTCCCACATTGTAGACAGATATTTTACTGTCTGAGCCACCAGGATCTTCCCAGACCAGGGATCAAATCCTGCACTGGCAGCCCAATTCTTACCCACTCTACCACCAAGAAAGTCCTAACCAACTTTAGATATCATTTTTTTATATATCACTTTTATTTTGATAAATGCAGGAACAGGGGAGGGAAATGTCTGCCTGGCGAGTTACAACATATAAAGCTTGTATATTGCTAAAACTCTAGGAAATGGTGAACTCTGTCTAAATTCTGACACTCCTTCTTCCCAGGGATGTGTTATCCATATTCAAAGAGTCTTTAGAAATCCCCATTGCATGATCGGGAATTCTGTCTTCTAATCTGGCTCATCAATTCACTTCTGAGTTGTTGTTCCCTTGCTAAATCGTGTCTGACTCTGCGACCCCATGGACTGTAGCACACCTGGCTTCCCTGTCCTTCATCATCTCCCAGAGTTTGCTGAAACCCAAGTCCATCGAGTCAGTGATGCCATCCAACCATCTCATCCTCTGTCATCCATCCCTTTCTCCTCCTGCCTTCACTCTTTCCCAGCATCAGGGTCTTTTCCGATGAGCCGGCTCTTTGCCACAGATGGAATAGACTGAGATAAATCTTCCTAGTTGTTAAATTTGTTGCTTTGTTTGTGAACACCAAACTAAGTAATCCTCTGTGAGAATGCCTAGGCCACGTTTTAAAAGTTGGTCACCCCCATAGTAGGATCAGAAATATTGCAGTGGTTTTTAGAATTGGATGAAGAAATGTATCCTGAAATTAAAAAGTACTTAAACCTATAGCATTGAGAGAACTGAGTGTGAATGTCTTATCAAAAGCATCATCAAATCTAGGTTGGTTAAATAAACTAGAAGCAAACACAATAAATGCATTAACAATACAGTAAAAGCATTTAACAAACGTTGAGTTTTGGCCCATACCACACGGTGGCAGGCTTACTCTGTGTTATGCTTCCTGTTCATGAAGCAAATCTCAATGTTTGGATTTAAGTCCAGGAAACCACATCTAGGAAGTTAACTTTTAGAAAGAATGGCATAAGTTATTGGTTTGTCAAGACTATGTTTTCTTATAAAATGTTCTTTATAACCTTCCACAGGACATTCTGCCTCTAGATCTCAGTTTCTTCATCACTAAAAGTATGGGTTTGGATTACTTACAGTTCTAAAATCATCCTTTTCTTTTCTTTTTTTTAAGTCTTCATTGGATTTATTACAATATGGCTTCTGTTTAATGTTTTGGGGGTTTTTTTTGGCCTCTAGGCATGTACAATCTTAGCTCCCTGACCAGGGATCCAACCTGCACCCCCTTGGAAGGCAAAGTCTTAACTGCAGGACCACTAGGGAAGTTCTAATCAATTGCCTTTTAAACAAATTTAGATACCTTTTTTATTTTGATAAATGCAGGGAGAGGGCTCACCTCTCTTAAAACTGAAAGAAAGCCTAAACATTCTTAATTTCATCCATATTGCAGTTAACTTGATAAGGAATATAGCTTTTCAGTTAGATTGCCTAGATTTGAATTTGAGTTTGTCATTTATACTGTTCATGGGCTTCTCAAGGCAATAATACTGAAGTAGTTTGCCATTCTGGAAACAGTGACAGACTTTTCTTGGGCTCCAAAATCACTGCAGATGGTGACTGTAGCCATGAAATTAAAAGATGCTTGCTCCTTGGAAGAAAAGCAATGACCATCCTAGACAGCATATTAAAAAGCAGAGGCATTATTTTGCCTACAAAGGTCCATCTAGTCAAAGCTATGGTTTTTCCAGTGGTCATGTATGGATGTGAGAGTTGGACTATGAAGAAAGCTGAACACTGAAGAATTGATGCTTTTGAACTGTGGTGTTGGAGAAGACTCTTGAGAGTCCCTTGGGCTGCAAGGAGATCAAACCTGAAAATCATAAAGGAAATCAATCCTGAATATTCATTGGAAGGACTGATGCTGAAGCTGAAGCTCCAAAACTTTGGCCACCTGATGCGAAGAGCTGACTCATTTGAAAAGACCCTGATGCTGGGAAAGATTGAAGGTGGGAGGATAAGGGGATGCCAGATGGTTGGATGGCATCACCAACTTGATGGACATGAGTTTGTACATGCTCCAGAGTTAGTGATGGACTGGAAGGCGTGGCGTGCTGCAGTCCATGGGGTCGCAAAGAGTCGGACACGACTGAGTGACTGAACTGACTGAACTATGTCATTTATTAACTATGAGATAAGGGACCTGGCCTATCAAAATTCCAGCTTCCTCATCTTTAAAGGACTATAAATTATACTCCTATCAGGTGGATTTGTTAGGATTATATGCGGGAAAATGTATGTATGGCAGAGACTGGGCAAACTTTTCATTAAATCGTTCTTTTTGTTCCTGGGCAACCAGCTAAACCACATTTCACATCATCACCTGCAGTTAATTATGGTCCTATGACCACATTCAGGCTAATGGAATGTAAGAGGAAGAGGCTCCTGCTACTTCTAGGCTCAGCTCACAAAAACCTCCCATTGTGATCCTCACTGTTCTTTCGACTTCTGCAATTTCCCTGGAAGCTACTTCTTAAAGATGGCAGAGCCATCACCTTTAGGAAATGGAAGGGAGTTTGGTCCTGAAACGGTGTGGGGGAGCACTTCATGCCTATTACCAACACTCATTATGGACTTTACGTGAGTGAGAAATAAACCTCGATTTTGTTAAGCCACTGATATTTATATAATCTGGCAGCTGTCATTAACTAAAATAGTACTTAAAGCACTTATCACAATACCTGCTTAATTAATATTCAGTTTAATTCAGTCGCTCAGTCATGTCCGACTCTTTGCGACCCCATGAACTGCAGCATGCCAGGCCTCCCTATCCATCACCAACTCCCAGAGTCCACCCAAACCCATGTCCATTGAGTCAGGGATGCCATCCAACCATCTCATCCTCTGTCGTCCCCTTCTCTTCCTGCCCTCAGTCTTTCCCAGCATCAGGGTCTTTTCCAATGAGTCACCTCTTCGCATCAGGTGGCCAAAGTATCGGAGTTTCAGCTTCAACATCAGTCCTTCCAATGAACACCCAGGACTGATCTCCTTTAGGATAGACTGGTTGGATCTCCTTCCAGTCCAAGGGACTCTCAAGAGTCTCCTCCAACACCACAGTTCAAAAGCATCAATTCTTCGGCTTTCTTCACAGTCCAACTCTCATATCCATACATGACTACTGGAAAAACCATAGCCTTGACTAGACGGACCTTTGTTGGCAAAGTAATGTCTCTGCTTTTTAATATGCTGTCTAGATTGGTCATAGCTTTTATTCCAAGGAGTAAGCGTCTTTTAATTTCATGGCTGCAATCACCATCTGCAGTGATTTTGGAGCCCCAAAAAATAAAGTCAGCTTTTGTTTCCACTGTTTCCCAGTCTATTTGGCATGAAGTGATGGGACCAGATGCCATGATCTTCATTTTCTGAATGTTGAGCTTTAAGCCAACTTTTTCACTCTCCTCTTTCACTTTCATCAAGAGGCTCTTTAGTTCTTCTTCTCTTTCTGCCATAAGGATGATGTCATCTGCCTATCTGAGGTTATTGATATTTCTCCCAGTAATCTTCATTCCAGCTTATGCTTCCTCCAGCCCAGCGTTTCTCCTGATGTACTCTGTATATAAGTTAAATAAGCAGGGTGACAATATACAGCCTTGACGTACTCCTTTTCCAATTTGGAACCAGTCTGTTGTTCTATGTCCNGCAATCTTGATTCCAGCTTGTGTTTCTTCCAGTCCAGCGTTTCTCATGATGTACTCTGCATATAAGTTAAATAAGCAGGGTGACAATATACAGCCTTGACGCACTCCTTTTCCTATTTGGAACCAGTCTGTTGTTCCATGTCCAGTCCTAACTGTTGCTTCCTGACCTGCATACAGATTTCTCAAGAGGCAGGTTAGGTGGTCTGGTATTCCCATCTCTTTCAGAATTTTCCACAGTTTATTGTGATCCACACAGTCAAAGGCTTTGGCATAGTCAATAAAGCAGAAATAGATGTTTTTCTGGAACTCTCTTGGTTTTTCCATGATCCAGCAGATGTTGGCAATTTGATTTCTGGTTCCTCTGCCTTTTCTAAAACCAGGTTGAACATCTGGAAGTTCCTGGTTCACGTATTGCTGAAGCCTGCCTTGGAGAATTTTGAGCATTACTTTACTAGTGTGTGAGATGAGTGCAATTGTGAGGTAGTTTGAGCCTTCTTTGGCATTGCCTTTCTTTGGGATTGGAATGAAAACTGACCTTTTCCAGTCCTGTGGCCACTGCTGAGTTTTCCAAATTTGCTGGCATATTGAGTGCAGCACTTTCACAGCATCATCTTTCAGGATTTGAAACAGCTCAACTGGAATTCCATCACCTCCACTAGCTTTGTTCGTAGTGATGCTTCCTAAGGCCACTTGACTTCACATTCCAGGATGTCTGGCTCTAGATGAGTGATCACACCATCGTGATTATCTGGGTCGTGAAGATCTTTTTTGTACAATTCTTCTGTGTATTCTTGCCACCTCTTCTTAATATCTTCTGCTTCTGTTAGGTCCCTACCATTTCTGTCCTTTATTGAGCCCATCTTTGCATGAAATGTTCCCTTGGTGTCTCTAATTTTTTTGAAGGGATCTCTAGTCTTTCCCATTCTATTGTTTTCCTCTATGTCTTTGCAGTGATTTCCTCTATGATTTCCTTTATGTCTTTGCATTGATTGCTGAGGAAGGCTTTCTTATCTCTCCTTGCTATTCTTTGGAACTCTGCATTCAAACGGGTAGCTTTTCACAACTATTTGTAAGGCCTCCTCAGACAGCCATTTTGGTTTTTTGCATTTCTTTTTCTTGAGGATGATCTTGATTCCTGTCTCCTGTACAATGTCACATACCTCCATCCATAGTTTATCAGGCACTCTGTCTATCAGATCTAGTCCCTTAAATCTATTTCTCACTTCCACTGTATAGTCATAAGGGGGTTGATTTAGGTCATACCTGAATGGTCTAGTGGTTTTCTCCATTTTCTTCAATTTCAGTCTGAATTTGGCAATAAGGAGTTCTTGATCTGAGCCACAGTCAGCTCCTGGTCTTGTTTTTGCTGACTGTATAGAGCTTCTCCCGGAGAAGGCAATGGCACCCCACTCCAGTACTCTTGCCTGGAAAATCTCATGGACAGAGGAGCCTGGTAGGCTGCAGTCCATGGGGTTGCTAAGAGTTGGACAGGACTGAGCGACTTCACTTTTGGTTTTCACTTTCATGCATTGGAGAAGGAAATGGCAACCCACTCCAGTGTTCTTGCCTGGAGAATCCCAGAGACAGTGGGTCCCCGTCTACGGGGTCGCACAGAGTTGGACACGACTGAAGCAACTTAGCAGCAGCAGCAGCGTAGAGCTTCTCCATCTTTGGCTGCAAAGAATATAATCAATCTGATTTCTGTGTCGACCATCTGGTGATGTCCATGTATGGAGTCTTCTCTTGTGTTGTTGGAAGAGGGTATTGCTATGACTAGTGGGTTCTCTTGGCAGGACTCTATTAGCCTTTGCCCTGCTTCCTTCTGTAATCCAAGGCCAAATTTGCCTGTTACTCCAGGTGTTTCTTGACTTCCTAGTTTTATTAATTAATTTTATTTATTTTATTAATTAATAAATTAATTAACATTAGATATTATTAATATCATGACTCTTAATCATATAGACCAAGTGGATTCAGGGGAGGGAGGAAGGGGAAGATTCTTCTGGAAAATGTCTTTTCTTGGCTCCAACACTTTGTGATATTTTAATGCTTTTGATCATGCCTATTCCCAGTTTTCTCTAATGAAATGCTATCTATCCAGATCAAATGTCACATATTCAGTCAAAGACTTCCAAGACATCCTGGTTGGAAATGATCCTAGTTACACTGAACTGTAACATTTATACAATCCAAGCCTCTTCGCCTTTGCTGTCTTCTACAGTAGGATGGCATCACCGACTCAATGTACACGAGTTTGACTGAACTCCGGGAGTTGGCGATGGACAGGGAGGCCTGGCGTACTGCAGTCCATGGGGTTGCAAAGAGTCAGACACGACTGAGCGACTGAACTGAACAGTAGGGTTTGGCATCCCTGGTGGCCCAGTCGGTGAAGAATCCACCTGCCAATGCTGGAAACATGGGTTCCATCCCTGGGTCAGGAGATCCCCTAGGGAAGGAAATGGCAACCCACTCCAGTACTCTTGCCTGGGAAATCCCATGGACAGAGAAGCCTGGCAGACTACAATCCATGGGGTCACACAAAGTCAGACATGATTTATTCACTGAACCTCCACCACCACAGTGGAGTTTTTTTTCAGGTGGGTTTATATAGCTTGATTCTCCCTAATTAGACTATAAACTACCTGATAAGAGAGACTGTGTTTTTCTTTTTTTTTATTTTGTATTGCCACCAGAAAAGAATAGAGTATTGTGCAAATAGTTATTGATCCTTGACTCATTGTTTAAAAAAAAAAAAAAAAAAAAGCCCCAAGTAGTACATGAGATTCCTTCTAGCATTTTTTTTTTTTTCCTTTTGGCCACTGTGCAGTATGTGGGATCTTAGTTCCTGGACCAGGGATGGAACCTGTGGCCCCTGCATTGGGAGCACAGAGTCTTAACCACTGGACCATTAGGGAAGTATCCCTCCCCAGCATTTTAGTATATATCTTTCATGGAGTTTTATAAGAATGAAGAACAACAACTGAGCACTAACTCATCATTGGGGGACAATAGTGGTAGATGTGGGTATTTTATGGTCAGTGGTTTTGGTTAGAGGAAATTTATAAAGAATACAGTGATGCCTGATTTTCCATTTTGAAGCAAGGATAATTTTATATATACTACCAGTTAAACTCTGCATATCGGTTAAATAAGCAGGGTGACAATATACACCCTTGACATACTCCTTTTCCTGTTTGGGACCAGTCTGTTGTTCCATGTCCAGTTCTAACTGTTGCTTCCTGACCTGCATACAGATTTCTCAAGAGGCAGGTCAGGTGGTCTGATATTCCCATCTCTTTGAGAATTTTCCACAGTTTATTGTGATCTACACAGTCAAAGGCTTTGGCATAGTCAATAAAGCAGAAATAGATGTTTTTCTGGAACTCTCTTGCTTTTTTGATGATCCAGCAGATGTTGGCAATTTGATCTCTGGTTCCTCTGCCTTTTCTAAAACCAGCTTGAACATCTGGAAGTTCACAGTTCACGTATTGCTGAAGCCTGCCTTGGAGAATTTTGAGCATTACTTTACTAGCATGTGAGATGAGTGCAATTGTGCGGTAGTTTGAGCCTTCTTTGGCATTGCCTTTCTTTGGGATTGGAATGAAAACTGACCTTTTCCAGTCCTGTGGCCACTGCTGAGTTTTCCAAATTTGCTGGCATATTGAGTGCAGCACTTTCACAGCATCATCTTTCAGGATTNAGAATTTTGAGCATTACTTTACTAGCATGTGAGATGAGTGCAACTGTGCGGTAGTTTGAGCATTCTTTGGCATTGCCTTTCTTTGGGATTGGAATGAAAACTGACCTTTTCCAGTCCTGTGGCCACTGCTGAGTTTTCCAAATTTGCTGGCATATTGAGTGCAACACTTTCACACATCAACTTTCAGGATTTGAAAGAACTCCACTGGAATTCCATCACCTCCACTAGCTTTGTTCATAGTGATGCTTTCTAAGGCCCACTTGACTTCACATTCCAGGATGTCTGGCTCTAGATGAGTGATCACACCATCGTGATTATCAGGATCATCAAGATCTTTTTTGTATAGTTCTTCTGTGTATTCTTGACATCTCTTCTTAATATCTTCTGCTTCTGTTAGGTCCATACCATTTCTGTCCTTTATCAAGCCCATGTTTGCATGAAATGTTCCCTTGGTATCTCTAATTTTCTTGAAGAGATCTCTAGTCTTTCCCATTCTGTTCTTTTTCTCTATTTCTTTGCATTGATCGCTGAAGAAGGCTCCTCAGCCAGCCTAACAAAACACTTAACACATCATGACTTAAAATTACAATGAATATTATTTTTAATGATTCTGTGAGTTGTCTTGTCTTTGTTGTGCACTTTGTTGTATTAAATAAAAGAATAGTTGATTTACAAATTTGTGCCAATCTTGTTGTACACTTCTTGATAACATGTGTGCAGATGTACTACTGCAAATTGAATTCATCCAGGGTCTTCACTGATGCCAACATCCAAGATGAATTCACTCAAAGTTATGGCAACTTTGCTAGGATGGCTAGAACTAAAATTTGGATAGGCTTCTTTCTCACATATGTTTCCACCACTCAGTTATCTGGATATCTTTTTAGGGTGACTAGTTGTTAAGAGAGAAAATGCAAATTCTTACGGACTTTTTAAGGCCTAGGCCCAGACATCGCATAACATCAATTCTATCATATTCAGTTGTTCACAGTATGTCACACACCCATTCCAGATTCATGTGAAAAGGAAATAGACTACATTTTCATGAAAAGAAGAAAAGTAAAAAGCAAAGGAGAAAAGAAAAGATATAAGCATCTGAATGCAGAGTTCCAAAGAATAGCAAGTAGAGATAAGAGAGCCTTCTTCAGTGATCAGTGCAAAGAAATAAAGGAAAATAACAGAATGGGAAAGACTAGAGTTCTCTTCAAGAAAATTAGAGATACCAAGGCAACATTTCATGCAAACATGGGCTCAATAAAGGACAGAAATAGTATGGACCTAACAGAAGCAGAAGATATTAAGAAGAGGTGGCAAGAATACACAGAACTGTACCAAAAAGATCTTTAAGACCAAGATAATCACGATGATGTGATCACTCACCTAGAGCCAGACATCCTGAAATGTGAAGTCAAGTGGGCCTTAGAAATCACTAAGAACAAAGCTAGCAGAGGTGATATAATTCCAGTTGAGCTATTTTAAATCCTGAAGGATGATGCTGTGAAAGTGCTGCACTCAATATGCCAGCAAATTTGGAAAACTCAGCAGTGGCCACAGGACTGTAAAAGGTCAGTTTTCATTCCAATCCCAAAGAAAGGCAATAGCAAAGAATGCTCAAACTACTGCACAATTGCAGTCATCTCACACACCAGTAAAGTTATGTTCAAAATTCTCCAAGCCAGGTTTCATCAATACGTGAATCATGAACCTCCTGATGTTCAAGCTGGTTTTATAAAAGGCAGAGGAACCAGAGATCAAATTGCCAACATCTGCCGAATCATGAAAGGCAATAGCAAAGAATGCTCAAACTACTGCACAATTGCAGTCATCTCACACACCAGTAAAGTTATGTTCAAAATTCTCCAAGCCAGGTTTCATCAATACGTGAATCATGAACCTCCTGATGTTCAAGCTGGTTTTATAAAAGGCAGAGGAACCAGAGATCAAATTGCCAACATCTGCCGAATCATGGACAAAGCAAGAGAGTTCCAGAAAAACATCTACTTCTGCTTTATTGACTATGCCAAAGCCTTTGACTGTGTGTATGTTCTCTTAAAAAATAAAAATGTTCATCTACATATAAAATGCCCCATTGTTTCCTCAAAATGTTTATTTCTGATGATAGTGCCAGTTTAGATCTAGTTTTCTGCCTTTTCTCATTTTCTTTGCAAATCTGCACATCATTTGGGTAACAAATCAATGTCCCCAAACACCCAAAATTTCTAAGAACAGAAAAAAATCAGGATGATTTAGTCTATGCTTTCTTGAGTCATCTTAAAACTCTCCCTCTAGTCACAAGAATGATCCATATTAAATGCTTCCAAAGTGGGGGAAAAAAAAAAAATCACACAATCTTTAGAACCTCTCATCAAGACAATTAGGATCTTGAAACATAATCTATATCCTGAATAAAGTCCTTCCTCACTAGAAGTTCACTAAGAATAAAGGGAACAAAGTTCAGCAAGGGGAAACTGTGTTGTGACCTGGACTGAGGAAATAGCTGCATTTCAATGTGGTTCAGGGCTGTTAGGAGAGTTTATTATTTGGAGTATTCCTTTGTCTTCCTGATGTATTATTAATGCCGTGTAAATAAGGGCTCACAATGTACCAGCTTACATGAATTTTGAGCAACCAGTCCTGCCCCAGGGAGCTGTACTTGTAATAAAAGGAATAAAATCAGTAATACTTCTTGTGTCATTTGATGTAAGTCAAGTCTCACTCTATAGGCAGAAAGAGTTTTGAATTATGACTGTGAGTGNGCCGTGTAAATAAGGGCTCACAATGTACCAGCTTACATGAATTTTGAGCAACCAGTCCTGCCCCAGGGAGCTGTACTTGTAATAAAAGGAATAAAATCAGTAATACTTCTTGTGTCATTTGATGTAAGTCAAGTCTCACTCTATAGGCAGAAAGAGTTTTGAATTATGACTGTGAGTGGATATGTTTGTTTTATTCTGTTTTAAGCTACTTAAATCTCAGCTAAGCTAATCAGTATGGTTAAGTTTAGGTTACATGGAAGAACTGAGCAAATATTGTCTCTTGATCTTATTCTGGACTTCAATATACCCTCATTGCATATTTTATTTCTGCTTCTCAAACTTGCCCTTTTGACAAGATAATTCACTTTTTTTTTTTTCTACAAGCAATAAATGCTGGAGAGGGTGTGGAGAAAAGGGAACCCTCTTACACTGTTGGTGGGAATGCAAACTAGTACAGCCACTATGGAGAACAGTGTGGAGATTCCTTAAAAAACTGGAAATAGAACTGCCTTATGACCCAGCAATCCAACAAAACATTTTAAAGAAAATTAAGAACAACGAAAGAATGCTCTTCTGTAGTGACAATCATTATACAGAACTATGGTTCTTAAATTGTGTGCCAAGGGGCCCTAAGGTATAAGAGTAAACTCCCAGTTTCTAGTTGATTAAAACTCTTGGCCCTCCCTCCCACAAGAGGGAAGGGACATGCATACACCTATAGTTGATTCATGTTGATATATGGCAGAAACTACACAATATTGTAAAGCAATTATCTTCCTATTAAAAGTAAATAATATTTTTCTTTTTAAAACTCGGTATATTGAAAACTCTTCAGAGAATCACAGCATCACCTGTTGGATACCATGTAAACTACTGCTATTGAGTTGTTCAGACCTAGTTGCTGCTGCTGCTGCTGCTAAGTCGCTTCAGTCGTGTCCGACTCTGTGTGACCCCACAGACAGCAGCCCATTGGGCTCCGCCATCCCTGGGATTCTCCAGGCAAGAACACTGGAGTGGGTTGCCATTTCCTTCTCCAATGCATGAAAGTGAAAAGTGAAAGTGAAGTCGCTCAGTCGTGTCTGACTCAGTGACCCCGTGGACTGCAGCCTACCAGGCTCCTCCGTCCATGGGAGTTTCCAGGCAAGAGTACTGGAGTGGGTGCCATTGCCTTCTCCGTCAGACCTAGTTACTATTAGGAATTTCTTTTGGCCTCAGTTAAAGGGTGGAGCTTCCCTGGTGACTCAGCGGTAAGGAATTCACCTGCAGTGCGGGAGCCACAGGAGATTGGAGTTCCATCCCTGAGTCAGGAAGATCCCCCAGAAGAGGGCATGGTGACCTACTCCAGTATTCTTGCCTGGAGAATCCCATGGACGGAGGAGCCTAGTGGGCTACGGTCAGACACGACTGAAGTGAGTGAGCAGACATGCACAAAGGGCAGCATGGAAAATACCTGAGACACAAGGGTGCCATAACCTGAGGACGTTTGGAACTTTAGGTTGGAAACAACAGGTATAGACAGAGCAGAAGCAGGATCCTAACTTCTTAGAGGTTTATATTTTAAATGTGTTTTAAACGTACCTATGTCATCAAGAATTAACCTTACCTAACAAAAGGTCTGGTCCTTGCTGCCAGCTCCTGGAAGGTAAGTATAGGGCCTGACTACAGAAATGGGTCTTTCTGTTTATATGAGGACTTTTCACCATGTCACACAGTCTATGCTAACAATATCATGTACGCAGTGAGGGAGGTGGTCTTTGAGTCACATGATATCAGCTTGACCTCTGGAGGGGAAGGGAACTAACCTGAGTCACTGGTGTGGTCTGCCGTGTCTATATCACTGACTTCCCATGAAAACCCTGGACATCAAGGCTTGATGAGCTTCTGTGGTTGGCAATATTCCGTGCACGTTGTCACACATCACTGCTGGGAGGAATAAGCACTGTCTACACTGGCAACCCATTCCAATGTTCTTGCCTGAAGAATCCCATGGACCGAGGAGCCTGGTAAGCTACAGTTCACTGGGTCGCAAACAGTCGGACACGACTGAGCCCACGGCATAGCATTCAACTGCACTGGAAGGAGCCCGCTGCCCTGCCTCTCCTGTACCCTGCTCTATTGCCTGCCGGTGATTTCAATCTGTGTCTGCTCATTGTAATAAACCATAACTGTGAGTAGACATTTTTGCTGAGTTCTGAAAGTCCTTCTAGGGAATTGTTGAATCTGAGGGTGGTCTTGAGAACTTACTGAACTATGTCACTGCAAAATGGAAACTGATCAACTTTTATGGGTTTTCATTTTCTTTATTTTCCCAAGCAGAAAGATGTCATTAAGAAGGTATGGTATCCCCTAATGCAAGAATATGACAAGTTTAATATAAAAAAAGGAGAAAATGCATTATCTTGTTCTTATCACTCAAGAAAGTTGACTTTCTTAGATAATATAGATAAGTAACTGACCCTTCTAATTTATGAACTGCTTGAAATTGGTTATGACATTTTCCTTGACATAATCTAGCAAAAGATTAAATGATGCTGAAATTTTCTCAGCTGATATTTTGTCGTTCGATTATATTTATTTTTAAATTATGGAAAATAATTTTATCTATTTATCTCAACACATTTGCTACCAAGTTGGTATGGGAGCACCCAGATGCCTTTGGAGGATATAAAATATCACAAGCTGTTTCTCAAACACTGTGAAATCAATAAAGCTCAAAATATTTTCTCAAATATCTCTTTGAAATTTCTCAGTATGCAAGTATCTTAGAAAGCTTTTTCACAAATTCCTAACTCACTTACATTTTTTTCCTTATCTTTATGGTCTTTGAAGTTGTTATTATAACCTTTTTGAGAATGATGCTTTATTCCATAATTATATAATAGAAAAAGCACAAGCCTGGGTAAATTAATATCTGTATCCTAGTCTTAATTTTGCCACTGATTGTCTATTTGCAGGCTTCAGTTTTTAACTCTGTAAAATGGGCAGATTAACTGGTTGACCTTAAGGTTCATTTCAATATTAAAACTGTCATTTTCAATTTAACCAATAGACATTAATCCCTATGTTGTACACATTGTTGTGAAATGTATAGGGCATATAAATGGTGAATATTACTCAATTTATATTCTGAAGAATCTTGCAATTAAATAGAGAACACCGGTGCTTAGCTGTAATAGCAGACAGCTTTTTGTGGATGGTGTCGAGCCGTAATTCAGGGGGGATTTCTGCCTAGGGGGATCATAGAAAGTTTCATGAAGAGCCTAGAAGGCAAATTAGATTTTTACAAATGGAGAAGGTGGTGAGGATAGTAAATTTTCCTGTTGGGAGACTAGATGAGCAAACACATGGTACCTTGGTTGGCAGCTCGTGGCCCTGGGTGTCTGGTCCTATGGGATGTGTGGAGAAAGGACAGGAGAAGAGGCAGGAAAGATAAGTTTAGGACTTTGTACTTAGATCCCCTCTTTGCTTTTCTCTGCCTCTGGAAGCTGACTCACAGGGGCACACATCAATGGCCTCAATTACGCTCTGCTTCCAAAGCAGGTCAGCCAAGGGAAGGCACGGGCAGGTGATCAGAAGGTTGGTGTGTTTATTTTTCTGGCTCTCAATCTGCCAGGCCCCTCTCTGATGTCTGTGTCCCTCTACCACAAGCCATAAATGCTATCATCTCTGGGTTCTGAGAATTTCTTCCTTCAGGGAAAAAGGAGGTATGTTAGTTTCCCAAGGCTGCTGTAACAAAATACTGCAAACAGGAAGATTTAAAAAACCAAAATTTATTGTCTCCTAGCTGTGATGGCTAGAAGTCTGAAATAAAGGTGTCAGCAGGGCTATGCTCCCTCTGAAATCTGTAGGGGAGACTCCTTCTTCACCTTTTCTAGCTTTTTGAATTTGCTAGCAATCCTTGGCATTCCTTGGTTAGTAGAAGCATCATTCACATCTATCATAAGATAACACTCTGAAATACTACGGGTTAGGACTTTACAGATCTGTTTGAGGGATACAGTTAACCTCATGACAGGAAGTAAGGCTCCCCACAGTTGCTAATCCCCAGGTACTGTGCTATCTCTCAAGCAAGACCTAAATCCTATCCACACTTTTGTAATAGGTAATTACCAAGCTCTGCTATGTTACTTGGGCTTCCCTTGCTGACTCAGGGGTAAAGAGTCTGCCTGCAATGCAGGAGGCCCAGGTTGGATCCCTGGATCAGGAAGACCCCTGGAGAAGGGAACAGCAACCCACTCCAGTATTTCTTGCCTGAAGAATCCCCACGGACAGAGTAGCCAGGTGGGCAATAGTCCATGGGGTCGCAAAGAGTCGGACACGACTGAGCGACTTCACTTTCCTTAGAATTTAAGATCCAAGAGAACAGGGATATTTTGTTTTATCTGCTATTCTGTCCCAGTGAATATAACTGTACCTGATACATAGAAAATGTTCAACAAACATTCATTAAATGGTAGGCAACCCACTCCAGTAATCTTGCCTGGAAAATCCCACGGGCAGAGGAGCCTGGTGGGCTACAGTTCATGGGGTTGCAAAGAGTCAGATGCAGCTGAGCAACTAAACACCACCACCACCATTGGAGAGAGAATCTGTGGGATATTGTAAGAGAGGTAACATGGTGGAAAAGGTGATAAAAAGGAGGGAAAAAAAGAAACTAAAGGATTTTTTTCCTCTTAGGTAAATATGATTTTAATATATATATTTTTGTGTGTGGCAACCCGGTTATTTTTTTCATTTTACATTTCACAAAAACATTTCTTTTATGTTCAATGTCCTTTTAAAGTTCTAATGTTAGTCATAGAAATCAGTAATTCCTTTGAGAAATGTGAGTAGGTTGTGACTCATAAAATACATTTTTAAGATTGTGCTTCCGATTTGTATGCTGTTACTCTATTATCAGATTTTATTGATATGATTCGGTCTGTGGGTTTTGGTAGGAAGTCTAGCACTCTTCCCCCCATTCCTTTAACTTCAGGTAACAGTTATTACATCTATGCCTCACCAGCTGACTCAGTACTTTCCTCTTTACATCAAATAGTTACGTTGAAGAATAAGTCAGTGTGTTTAACATGATTATCCCGCTTGTTCTGTGATGCATGATATTTGTTACTTAACTTCTTGCTTCCAGCTTTAGGCATGACTAAGAGATATTGTGAAACTACAACTCAACATTGCTTTATGGGACAGGCGTTCCCACACCTAAGAAACTGTCCAGCATTGAGCGAGGACTTCTCAAAATGGTGTCTGTGGATGAAATTCTGCAGGCAGAGGGAGACAAGATCTGTTGACCTCCAATTCTCCAGCTGAGTCATGAATCTGCAAAACCCCTCAGGTCCTGGGCTCTAGAGACTACTTATGCTATTATTTTAAGAATAATCCTTTTAAATTCATAGGGAATATGAAGTAATAAAATTAGGGTAAATTTAAATGTTACCGGTGATAAATAACTCTCAAGGCACTTGAATCCAACAAGACTTGAGTCAGCAAAAGACCTTCTTTTTTTCCCCTATAAAATATTAAGATTAATAAAGTAGCTTTTCACGCCTATGAAAATGGAGCAGTGAAAACTCAGAGCATATATGATCATTCATGTTTTAATATATAACATGCATTTGAGAGAAAAATAAAAGTTAAAAGTAGGAGCTTGGAAATTCAAGTTTAGTTCAATTGTTTACTGAACACCTAAGTTAAAATCAAATTATGAAAACATCAAGTGTGTTGCCTTCCTGGCTACAGAGGATTATGACTGTTGATTGAAAGTGAAAGTCACTCAGTCATGTCTGAGTCACTTTGCCAGGGGATCTTCCCAACCCAGGGATCGAACCCAGGTCTCCCGCACTTTACCAGCTGAGCCACCAGGGAAGCCGAAGGATACTGGAGTGGGGAGCCTATCCTTTCTCCAGCAGATCTTCCCAACCCAGGAATCAAACCAGGGTCTCCTGCATTGCAGGTGGATTCTTTACCAGCTGAGCTACTAAGGAAGCCCATGACTGTTGATTATATGCCATTTTTCTCTAATTCCAAAGCAGCCAGATTATTGTTGCTAAGGTTAGACTTGGAAAAATATCGTGAAATAAACAATGTGTGTATTGGTGTTCTCTCTACCTTGCCTTGCTCGTGGTGTAAGTGGTAGGATCTTATGCTGGCAATACCTAAATAATAATGTTGCCTGTCAAATTCATACTGGTAAGACTCAAAATATTCCTTTATCATTCCTTTCATCAAAACTTCCCTTACATATGTCCAATTCCCTCAGACCTTTGTGCTGCACTCAAAATGACAACAGGCAATTATTATCATTAATAATAATAGCACATATCTATAGCATGGTTTGCAACATACATTCATGTGCATTATCTCACCTGATTCTTCAACATTGTGCAATAGGAGTGTCTAATACACATAAACCAGCAAAGAACAGTTCATTTGTGCAACCTTCCAGCTAAGAATGGTTTTTATATTTTTAAGGATCTATAGAAAAAATAAATAAATAAAAGGGACCACGAAACAAAAAGTTGCCCACAAAGTGTACAGTGTCTACAGTCACTTTACAGACAAAGATTCCTTATCACTGGATCAGTCTTTTAATGTTCATTAAGAGATGACCAAACAGAGGCAAAGCTACAGATAGCTTAAGAGCTAGAAGCCTTTGGCTTTATTTTTAACAATGCCAAGAAACTAGTGTGCTCTGTCTCTCTTCCTCTCTTTCAATTTCTTTTGCTTAGAAAGGAGTGAGAAAAATTACCCACTTCTCACTAATCACAGCCTGAGACCCTGCTGACCTCATCCTGCTTACTTATCTGTCTCTTTGAACCTGTAGTCTTGTGAAGGGAATGAAAGAATAGGGATAAACAAGATGAAGAGAGAGGAAAGATTGCATCTATGGAAGACTTGCATTATTTTAGAACAGGAATAAAATAAAAATTCCAAACAGGAGTGCCGCTTTCCTTTGAAGTTGGGTGAAGTTGCTCAGTCGTGTCCGACTCTTTGCGACCCCATGGACTGTAGCTTACCAGCCTTCTCCGTCCATAGGATTCTCCAGGCAAGAATACTGGAGTGGGTTGCTGTTTCCTTCTCCAGGGGATCTTCCCGACCCAGGGATCGAACCCAGGTCTCCCGCATTGGAGACAGAAGCTTTAACCTCTGAGCCACCAGGGAAGCAAAAGCATGGGCAGTTAATAATAGGAAAGAGGAGAAGCAGGTAGAAGATGAAGACTAGGTACTTACTGACACTTATTTTGTACCAAGAACTTTAGGACATGCTTTTTAAAACATCATCTAACTTAATTCTTAATGTATCCAGTATTATCCTATGTATAACAACTACTCAAGAACCCTCTCTGATTCTTAGCAGCTCAGGAAATAATACATCCCTAAAGATAGCCAACAGAAGGATAGAGTACATAGAGTTAATAATATGTAGTGATATACCACAGAAATAAAATCCCTAGGGTGTGATACAAATAGCTCTTATTGGACAGACAACATCAGGAAACTTTGTCTCATGACCATTTGTGCTAATGTTTAAATCACATAATCATTTGGTCTTCAATTTCTCATCTGCAAAATTAGAGGTTTTATCTGGATACTTGAATCTGTTCCATCTCTAAGCACTGTAAGTCTGAAATGCCTCCGTTGGTTAAACTGGAGAGAATTATATCCTTCTAAGTCAAAAATATACAAACAATTAAAACAATTAAATGTTGCAAAGGAATTGTATCATGACTTTGATTCTCTTATTGTTGTTTAGTTGCCAAGTCCTGTCCAACTCTTTTTTTTTTTTTTGCTTTTTAAAAAATTTTATTTATTTTTTTATTGAAGGGTAATTGCTTTATAGAATTTCGTTGTTTTCTGTCAAACCTCAACATGAATCAGCCATAGGTATACATACAACCCCTCCCTTTTGAACCTCCCTCCTATCTCCCTCCCCATCCCACGCCTCTAGGTTGATACAGAGCCCCTGTTTGAATTTCCTGAGCCATACAGCAAATTCCCCTTGGCTATCTATTTTACATATAGTAATGTAAGTTTCCATGTTACTCTCTCCATACATCTCACCCTCTCCTCCCCTTTCCCCGTGTCCATAAATCTATTCTCTATGTCTGTTTCTCCATTGCTGCCCTGTAAATAAATTCTTCAGTACCATTTTTCTAGATTCGGTATATATGCATTAGAATATGATATTTATTTTTTTCTTTCTGACTTACTTCACTCTGTATAATAGGTTCCAGGTTCATCCACCTGTCCGACTCTTTTGTGACCCCACAGACTATAGCCCACCAGGCTCCTCTGTCTATGGGATTTCCTAGACAAGAATACTGGAATTGGTTGCCATTTCTTTTCCCAGGGAATCTTTCAGACCCAGGATTGAATCCACATCTTTTTCTCCTGCATTGGCAGGCAGATTCTTGACCACTGAACCAACTAGAGAGCTGAAAATAATAAATAGATTGAATTCAGTAGAAAACACAACTTTTGGAAATACTTACCTACTTTCTTTGACCTTTTAGACACTATTATTGGATCTTTTCTCCTAGAGACTCAACAGTTCTGTAGGATTTTAAAATTTCAAAAACTGACCCTCAAGTAACGCTTCTACAGTCATATAAATTCTTAGGGAAATGATCCTTCCTCGTATAACAGCTATAAACTCTGAATCAAAACCAAAAATAAAACAAACAATACACAGACCAAAAAACAACTACTGAAAGCTCTGGAGAGGGAGTAAAAGCAGGCGGATTCTGGAAGAGTCAACCTCTAAAGAAGGAATCGGCTTGGGACAGTCTCCTGTTTGTATAGCTTAACCCCTAGAACCCACTGCGGTTTGTGCTACACAGGGCGGCAGAAAATAGAAAACTCAAAGTTTGAATGAAACTCAGAATTGTGAGTGAATGGAAGACAGTTTGGGCAACATCAGCTACCAGAAAGTGAGGGTGAGTCTCAATGAGAGAACCAGAAGGCTAAGCTGCAAACACTAAATATTAATTCTGCCAAAATCTCTGGCTGACCCTGAAACACACATTCATGGGGCAGACTGTAAGCATTCAGCTAAGGATAAAATAGATGAAATGAAAGCTGGTACCCAGAGACAGTATTTACAGTTTAAATCCAGTCAAGTTAATTCCTTATTCAAAGAAAATCAACAAGCAATTAATTAATTTTTGTTGTTAAGTCTTTAAGTCATGTCTGACTCTCTGCAACCCCATGGACTACAGTATGCCAGGCTCCTGTCCTTCCCTATCACCTGGAGTTTGCTCATACTCATGTCCTTTGAGTCGCTAATGCTATCTATCTCAATCTCTGCCGCCCCCGTCTCATTTTGTCTCCAATCTTTCCCAACATCAGGTCTTTTCCAATAAGTCGGCTCTTCTCATCATGTGGTCAAAGTATTGGAGCTTCAGCTTCAGCATCAGTCCTTCCAATGAATATTCAGTGTTGATTTCCTTTAAGATTGACTAATTTTATCTCCTTGCAATCCAAGAGACTCTCAAGAGTCTTCTCTAGCACCACAACTTGAAAGCATCAGTTCTTCAGCACTGAACCTTCTTTATGGTCCAGCTCTCACATCCATACGTGAAAGTGAAAGTTGCTCAGTTGTGTCTGACTTGTTGCGAGTCCATGGACTATACAATCCATGGAATTTTCTGGGCCAGAATACTGGAGTGGGTGGCCTTTCCTTTCTCCAGGGGATCTTCCAACCCAGGGATCAAACCCAGGTATCCCACATTGCAGGCGGATTCTTTACCAGCTGAGCCACAAGGGAAGCCCAAGAATACTGGAGCAGGTTGCCTGTCCCCTCTCTAGCAGATCTTCCCGACCCAGAAATAGAACCGGGATTTCCTGCATCACAGGAGGATTCTTTACCAACTGAGCTATGAGGGAAGCCCCACATCTATACTTAACTACTGGAAAAGCCATAGCTTTGACAGTGTGGGCTTTTGTCAGCAAAGTGATGTTTCTGCTTTTTAATATGCTGTCTAGGTTTGTCACAGCTTTCCTTCCAAAGACAAAGTTCCTTCCAAGGAACAAGTGTCTTTTAATTTCATGGCTGCAGTCACTGTCTACAGTGATTTTGGAGCCCACGAACACAAAATCTGTCACTGCTTCCAGGTTCCTATACAATATTGTTCTTTACAGCATAGGAGTTTGCTTTCACCACCAGACACATCCACAACTGAGTATCATTTCTACTTTGACCAGCCGCTTCATTCTTTCTGGAGCTGTTAGTAATGGCCCTCCACTCTTCCCCAGTAACATACTGGTCTCTTTCTGACCTGGGGTGCTCATCTTCCGGTATCGTATCTCTTTACCTTTTCACTCTGTTCATGGGGTTCTCTTGGCAAGAAAACTGGAGTGGTGTACCATTTCCTTCTCCAGTAGACCACGTTTTGTCAGAACTCTTCACTATGACCCATCTGTCTTGGGTAGCCCTACACGGCATGGCTCGCAGCTTCACTGAGTTACTCAAGCCCCTTCTATCCATGAAGGAGAATTAATAAATAGCTAAATCCAAATATCTTTACATATCAACAATTTGAAGACATATAGAGAACTGAGAATTGAACAACATATCAATTCCAATGTGCAGGATACAATTCAAAATTATTTGACTTGAATGACAAGGAAAATGTGACCCATTTTCAGAACACAAAACATCAACAAAGAGCAAACATAAAATAACCCAGATGTTGGAATTAGCAGACAAGGATAATTAAAGTGGATATTATAATTCTGCTCAATGAGGTAAAGGAAAATCTTCTCACAATGATTTTAAATCTCTGCAAAATATGGAAACTACAAAATAGAACCAAATGAAAATTCTAGCTGAAAAATACAATATGTGAAAATTTAAAATTCATTTTATTGGCACAATTACAGAATGGAAATGATAGAGGAAAGAGTCAGTAAAACTTGAAGGTAAATGAATAAAATTATTTAATCTGAAAAAGAAGGAAAGCTTTTTTTTAATAGCAAGAAACTCAGGTACCTATGAGACAATAGCAAAATATCTAATTTATAGGTAACTTAAGTCTCAGAAGAAGAGAGGTTCGAGGATAAAGAATACTTGAGGAAATTGTATCCAAAAATGTCCCTGATTTAGTACTCAAATATTTCAGCATTCCTCAAACATGGTAAATAAGAACATCTGCTCATCATAGTCAAATTACTGAAAGCCAATTATAAGAGGAAAAATTCCAAGCAACCAGAGAAAAATGACACTTTACATACAGAAAAACATGGCTTCAAATGATCACTGACTTATCTGAAACTATGGAGGTACTGGAAGGACCTTCTTAAAGTGTTAAAACAATAATAACAATAATAAAACTGCCAACCCAGAATTGTATTGCCAATGAAAAGATCCTTCGGGAATAATGGTGAAATAAAGACATTTCAGATAAAAGAAAAACAGAAATACTTACCAGCAAACCTTCCTGTAATACAAGCAGTGGTAAAAAAATTTCTTTAGGTTGAAGGGAAATTATTCTAGAACAAAATCTATACTAATGATGAAATTAAGAGCATCAAAAAATGTGAAGTATTATGTAATTTAAGTATAAAATATTTTTCTTTTTAATTTCTTTAAGTTTCATTTGAATATTTAAGGCAAAAAATATGACACTGCTTTCTGGGAAGTAATTTCTATTTGAGCTCTTTTTCATTTTTAGTGTTAAAATGACTTGTAAGGCAAGAGTATCCATCTTTACCATTTCTACTCATTATATAGGAAGTCCTAGCTAGTTCAAGAAGAAAAGAAGGGATATTAGGGGGATAGAAGATGTCAGTTTGGCTTTACTCACACATGACACAATTGTTTACAAAGAAAATTCTACAAAATCTGAAAAAAGGTTTCAGAGGTAATGAACTTATGCAGCAATGCCATTGGATACGGTTACTATATAAAATGTTATTGTATTTTTCTGTATTAGCAGGAATTAGAAAATGACATTTAAAACATTAAAAAAAATCATTTAAAATAGTCTCAACATAAAATACGTGGCAGTAAATTTAACAAAATATGTCAAAGACCTTACATTGAAAATTACAGTTTTGTGCACAGTAAAATATTAATGGTAGAATCCAAGGGGTGGGTATGTGAGTGTTCATTATAATATTCTTTCAAATTTTCTGTATATTAGAAAATTTTCATAATAAAATTTAGAAAAAAATCATAACCAGGAATTATATTGTGGGAATGACTAAAAGTTCAATTTATTTAAAATTCTTGAGTTTACTTAAAGGTATTTTGGAAAGTCTCCTTGTATCCTAGGCATCTACTTGAGCACTTGAGGAAAATTCCATATTAAGCTGCAGAAAACTTGAAGTTAATTCTAATGGTATTTTTTTAAATTATCAACAAACTTCTTAATAAAGTACAGATAAAAACAGAATGAATGCTTTATAAAAGGGAAAGTACAAATAAGGTGCTGTACACTGACTGTTTATGCCTCCCCCAAATTCCTATGCTGAAATCTGTTCTCCTAGAGTGGTGGGATTTGGAGGTGTGGCCTCCAGGAGCCCTCATGAATGGGATTAGTACCCTCATGAAAGAGACTCTAGAGAGCTGCCTGGCACCTTCCACCACCTGTTATGGTGAGAAGGCAGCCATCTGTAAGAGCCAGGAAGAATCTGGCAGTGCCTTGATCTTGGACTTCTCCATCTCTGAAAATGTGAGAAACAATTTCCATTGTTTATAATCTATGATATTCTGCTATAATAGTCTGAATGGACTAAGACACTAGGCTTAATTGCTTTGTACAGAAATTTAGCTTTAATCCAGACATTTAAGAAAACTTGAGAGCATGAACTCTGGGAGAAATGTGGTCAGAAAGAGACACCTAAGAAAAGAAAGCGCAGAGCCCCTGAAAGGCATTGCCCAATAACAAATGTATTCTTGCTGCATTTGGCTATCTACAGGAATTTAGACATGAAAGCATGGAATATATTCTTTTTTAAAAAATATAAATGCTAGTAATCGCATCTGTGTAGCTCCTTTGACCACTCTCAGGAAAAAGAAAATTTCCAGCTATTACTAAATGATCTTAAGTAAGGCTTCCCTGGTGGCTCAGAGGTTAAAGCACCTGCCTCCAATGCGGGAGACCTGGGTTCGATCCCTGGGTCGGGAAGATCCCCTGGAGAAGGAAATGGCAATCCACTCCAGTATTCTTGCCTGGAGAATCCCATGGATGGATCGCAAAGAGTCGGACACGACTGAGCGACTTCACCTCACTAAATGATCTTACAATTAGCTTGAACCAGAAGACAGTAAATGATCTACTAAACAGATGGCACAGGCTTACAACATATCTCCAAAGCCTGAGCAGTTACAGGAGCAGTCACAGTCTTTTTCACGAAGCATTTTTAGGAATCAGACTGACATTCACCATGATGCTGCTACTGACTTTATATGCATTTTTGTCCTCCAAATGTACATTTCCTAGAAATTGTTAAATCGTATTACATTGCATTTTATTATTTATCAATAGCATCCCTGGTTTCAGGCAAGGAAAAGTTTAATGAGTTGGATTAATAGTGTTTTTAACAACACAAAGAGTCCTCCTATTTTTCCTGCCCTCTCTGACTTGATTTGAAGTTATTCTTGGATTTTATTAATATTTACTTTCATAGAAAAAAGATTATGACTCACTAAAGACTGAAATAGTGGTTAACAATTTTTTAGCAATACAGTATTTTT
This sequence comes from Cephalophus harveyi, assembly GCA_006410635.1. Classification (NCBI taxonomy): domain Eukaryota; kingdom Metazoa; phylum Chordata; class Mammalia; order Artiodactyla; family Bovidae; genus Cephalophus; species Cephalophus harveyi. Next base: position 107,560 of record SJYT01019357.1, on the reverse strand, counting down.
AAATTTAGGCACATACATTGTTTTAAAGATATAACACCATTGCACATTATAGATTTCAGTATAGTCTAATACACATAATTCTAAATGTATCGAGAAGCCAAAAAATTAGTAGATTCACTTTATTGTGATACTGCTTTATTGTGGTGGTCTGGAACCAAATTGGAAATATTCAGTTGTCTTGAGGTATGCCTGTATTGCCCCCTCAGTAGTGAATGCATGGTGACTATTTGATGGTGGTCCATGCAAGGAGAGATGTCCTCCAGCTGGACATATGGAACTACTCTGCAGTAGAGAACAGGTCATTCAGATTGGGATTATCAAGACAGAGATGAAGCCATGGAGCAAAACTCTATTTATAAACAGTTGAATGCAGAGGGAAAAGAGCAGAGAATCCTAGTGAGAAACTCTGTGGAGGTAAAATAGGAGAGGTAAGAGGTAAAATGGAAGAAAAGTCACCTTTTAGAAGAGAAAAGTTGAGAGTGGGGAGGTAGCATATAAAGGAAGCTAGAATTTTAACAGAGTAATCAACAGTGACTTGGCCAGAAGAAATAGTTTCACTAAAGCTGTGGGATCAAACATGATTACAAAGAGTTCTGGAACAGGGAGAGTGTTTAGCCACATATCTGGCCTTAAAAATTCCTTTTTTAGTTCTTTAGCAAACAAAATATTGAATAAATTATTGTAATTTTATGGACTAAGTTGTCTGACCTGCTTTTCCAGAAGGAACATTCACACAAATGTATTTCTATTGCCTTAGATTTATTGGTTCCAACTGTAATTGTATCTGGATGTTCTCCATTTATCTGTGCTTTATTCATTTCCTTTCTTGATAGCCTTACTTTTTACTGCCTTTCTTTTTGCCTCTGGACTGTTCCTGAAGTCATTTTAAAATGCCAAGGGGGGACAATCTACAGAATGAGAGAAAATATTTGCAAATGATGCAACTGAAAAGGAATTAGTCCCCCAAACACACAAACAGCTCATAGAGCTCAATAAATAAATAAATGAACAGAAGATCTAAATAGGCATTTCTCCAAAGAAGAAGTACTGATGGCCAAAAAGCATGTGAAAAGATGTTCAACATAGCTAAATATTAGAGAAATGCCAGTCAAAACTACAGAACCTACTGTTTAGCACAGGGAACTATACTCAATATTTCATAATAACCTTTAAAGGAAAAGAATGTGAAAAAGTATATATATTTTTTTATTATATATAATCTATATAATCACTTTGCTGTGCACTTGAAACTAACACAACATTGTAAATCAACTATACTTCAGTAAAAATAAATAAATACAATATCAAGGGTTGATGATTCCTTGGGAGATACTGAAGAAATCACAGGGAAGATACTTAATGTCCATAGAGAAGAAGATAAGATATAGTAGGTAACATAGTTCCACTCTCACCTTAAGAAGGAAAGAAGGATGTGTCTATTGAAGAGTTACTCAAGGTATGTTGGAATGTCCTTGAGAAAGTGACTGAGAGGGAGGTAAAGCTTTCCAGGAGCATTGGATTCTTGAAATTAGAGTGAAAAAATTTTGTACCTTTCTTCAAAGCAATTAATTTATCAGTCCAATCAAGTTTGGAGTTCTAGTGCCAAAGCCATCATGGACTGGTTAGATGATTTAGACCTATCCTTAAACTTTTACATCTTCAGCTCTCATGTTTGAGTGGAGAGAGGTTGAACAAGGTGACCTCTAAGGTCTCATTGAGATCTAACACCGGGTGATTTCTTGGAGAAGAAAGTTAGAATATGCCAAAATAAATAATAAATATGTGGGAAAATCAGCCTGCTAACAGATAAAGAGCCCAGTGACAATCTTTTTTAAATTTAATTTCCAGATTTCTATAGCCCTTAATAATTTCTTATTTTCTCAATTATTTTCATGGAGAAGTTTGATATTTTTCCTCTTTTCTGCCAGATTAATAAAACTCATAACACACTAAAAAGAAACCTCAAAAACACAAGGAGATGATAAATGCTGAATAAAATTTTCCAAGTTTACTCATAAGTTATATTGTTTAAGGCCAAAACTTCACAATCAAAACAAAAGGGAGAATTGAGGCAAGAACTGATTTGGGTTCTTATAAGGATAAGAAGAAAAAAAAATTCTACAACTGATGTGACATAGTATAAAGAGATACATGCTTCTTTTGCCTAGGCCCACAAACTCTGAGAGAATGACCTGCCTGCCTTTTTAATTTACTAAACCCCACCTTCCTTCCCTAAGTAGCTTGTAATTCTTCGATTACTAGTAACATCGAACATCTTAACATATCTTTATTCACCGAAGAAGGCTGAGCGCCGAAGAATTGATGCTTTTGAACTCTGGTGTTGGAGAAGACTCTTGAGAGTCCCTTGGACTGCAAGGAGATCCAACCAGTCCATTCTGAAGGAGATCAACCCTGGGATTTCTTTGGAAGGAATGATGCTAAAGCTGAAACTCCAGTACTTTGGCCACCTCATGAGAAGAGTTGACTCATTGGAGAAGACTCTGATGCTGGGAGGGATTGGAAGCAGGAGGAGAAGGGGACGACCGAGGATGAGATGGCTGGATGGCATCACGGACCCGATGGACATGAGTCTGAGTGAACTCCGGGAGATGGTGATGAACAGGGAGGCCTGGCGTGCTGCGATTCATGGGGTCGCAAAGAGTCGGACACGACTGAGCGACTGAACTGAACTGAACTGAACTGATTGACTATTTTTAGTTCTCCTGTCATAACCTTTTTGTCTATTTTCTATTTATGTATTTCAAAGATATCGAACTGTTGTTGACTATAAATATATTAAGTTGCCTTGTTGGTCAGCAATGTAATGATAGCTAATCGCATTTTATTTTATTCAACAATTATTTCCGGGTTTCCCTGCTGGTTTGGTAGTAAAGAATCCACCTGCCAATGCAGGAGACACAGGTTCAAGCCCTGATCTAGGAAGATCCCACGTGCTGTGGAGCAACTAAACCTGTGCACTACAGTTATTGAGCCTGTGCTCTAGAGCCCAGGAGCTATAACTACTGAACCCACACACCCGAGAGCCCGTCCTCTGCAACAAGGGAAGCCGCCCCAGTGAAAATCCCTCCTACTGCAACTACAGAGTAGACCCCGCTCGCTGCAACTAGAGAAAAGCCCGTGAAGCAATGAAGGCTCAGTGCAGCCAGAAATAGATAACTAAATAAACTTTTAAAATATTTTAAAAAGTAATTATTTCCTGTAGGCACCCATGATTTCATTGGTGCAACAAATCAGATGTCGGTCTACAGGTCACCGAAAGTGAAAGTTGCTCAGTCGTGTCTGACTCTGCGACCCCATGGACGGTAGCCTGCCAGGATGGAATTCTCCAGGCCAGAATACTGCAGTGGGTAGCCGCTCCCTTCGCCAGGGGATCTTCCCAACCCAGGGATCGAATCCAGGTCTCCCGCATTGCGGGCGGATTCTTTACCATCGGAGACAAGAGAGAAGCTCTATAGGTCAGGAGTCATACGAAATCTAGGCATTGTCTCTTAAATTAGTTTTCAAAGCCTCCCATTACTAACTTGAATCAGTGGGATTACAGCACAGTGTTCATTCTTCTGCGTCTGTATATCTCATGGCATCTTTCTAAATAATCAAGTTTGATGTGTTATATTTACTCTGTGAAAACTCTCCAGCATTCATAACTTTACCCTTCAAGAGTTTAGAAACAGTAAAAGTGCCAGAATTTCAACAAGGACCTGAGAAAAGTAAATGGAAGAGAGGAACCATTATTGACAATGAGAGCAAAGAAATTGAAGACACTTCTACAGATGCATTGTCTTGACTTTATGTCACCTCTAAAATAGTCCAATAAAATGACAGCATAGTTTTAGAACTAGAATTGTAAAATCAGAATGAAGAGACTTGCTTAGTCTTACGTTCTTTGGGAAAGTTTTGGAGAAATCTAAATTGAAAATCTAATTTACTGAGAGTTGCAATCACATGAGAAGAATGGGCATACCAAGAGCAATGTTTTGTTTCATAGAGAAACACTGGGCAATAGTGTTTTATGCTATATTGAAATTAAGAAATATTTTCATAGTATTACATGACAAATAAGAGGCAGATGAAAACTATATCCAGGAAGCAAATGAATTACAGCAGAAATTATTAAATTAAACAGCTGTTCATTCTAATATAAAAGTGAATGTTGGAATAAATTAAGACTAAGTCATTGTATTACCCAATTAGATCATGTATAATTCTCAACAGAACAGCTTATCATTTCCCTCTTTTATTTCTTTTTTTCTTACTTGGAGCCTTATTTAGCACTGAGCATTGGTAAGAAAATAATTTAGAGTGGTCGTATCACAAAACTCCATTCAGAATATGAGTTTCACTTTATTAATAATTTTTAAATATTCTAGAAGATAATCAAATTAAGCAATTGAATTTGATCAATCTGTATGGATACATGACATGTCACAAATTTGCCATGTATTTACACTTTTGGGGAAAAATTTGAGAATTACATTTTTTTTTAAAGTCTTTATACTTATAAGAGTAGATGAAATAAAATTTCCTTTAATGCCTGACTCCACATAATCTACTTTGTTTCCTGAAAGAAATTCATTTTATTCAGAAAGATTCCCTGGTGGCTCAGAGGTTAACGCATCTACCTGCAAAGCGGGAGACTTGGGTTCTATCCCTGGGTTGGGAAGATCCCCTGGAGAAGGAAATGGCAACCCACTCCAGTATTCTTGCCTGGAAAATCCCATGGCCTGGTGGGCTACAGTCCACAGGGTCGCAAAGAGTTGGACATGACGGAGCAACTTAACTTTCACTTTCATAGTATAAATATTCAAATGAGGTATAGCTAAACTTCAATAAATTTGAAGTTAATACCTCATGTAATACAAATCCAAAGAAATTATCTTTGAAAAATAAAATAATTTATGTACTAATAATTTATGCTCTAACTTATGTACTCACTTCTATTTCTTATGAAGAGCTGTCAGGACATACTGTCAACATATCATTTACATTTCATTTAAAGTAATCCAATGATATCTTTAAAACTGTCCAGGTAATTGCAGTCAGATTAATTTCAATGTTAGAAGTAACTTCTAGTTAAGAATTTTTTCAAACAATTTTTGTCTCCAGCACATGTAATCAGTTCTGGGAGGGTCTTGGTGGGCTGTTGTGCTGGGGAAAGTATCAGGAATCAGGCTAAAGGTGATATTTATCTCCTCCACCTCAAAATAACACTTCTTGTTGGTCATTGCTTCACAAAGTTTTTGTATTTGAGACACTTTTGAATACAAACGTTGAAAATTTGGAACAGTTCAAATTCTCAAAACAAATCAGCAAACTTTCCATTAAAGTATCCTGTATGTAACAAGATCCTACAGGCTTTAGAAAAGGCATGGATAGAATTACATTATGTCTTTGATAGCTTCCTGAAATATGCCTTTGAGAAAATTACTGCTCTAAGCTCTCATATACACACAAAGCAAATTTCATGGCCATCCTTGTAAATATGTGATTTTTCCTTAAAACCAGTTGGCTATTATGATATGCTTTCTTCTTTACAGCGAGCTTGATCTCATTTTGTCAAACTTACTTATCTAAGTGTTCACATTGTAATATTATGTAGTTTCATTTTTAACAGAAATGATTTTCCACATTATAAAAAATTTCACAGCGCTTTTTAAAGCACTTTGAAGTTCCCAGTGGCACCATGTATGGTTGAGAAACACCCTTCTAGAATCTTGTCTGCTTATGAGTCCATTTCCTTTTCTCCTGATTTATGCTTTTATACTCTATCTAAATTTTCTATTGTTCTGCATCATTTAATATTTTCCAGGCATGTAGTGAACTTTGTTTCATTTCCTCTTTTCTGTTGCTGTTGAGCAGTTGCCTTTTTAATTCTCATTTTTCTAAATCCACTACCAGTGGTTACTTTTCTTTGGACTAATTCCAACTGTTGTAGTTTATAAAAGAGGTAGAAGGGAAATCAAGAAATCGGTGAGACTAGGCTCCTAGGGTAGAGGCCGAGAAATATATCAATGTTTGGGTAATGATCGTCTCCCCCATTCTTGTCACAGTCTAAAATCTAGACCATTGGAGTGACTCTGGATGGAGTGCCATTTCAGGGCTGGGAGACTTGGCACGCATCCAAAACCACAGGTTTAGGAGCATCTTCAGTCACGGTATGACTCATCTTGACAATGAAACTGCTCCTCCATGCAAATACCAGCAGTATCTGAGCTTTAATCCTCTTGCTCAAGCAAGGGCAATGGTGTACTTTGTTTGCATTGACTGTATGGAAAAAAACAGTGTGAACAGCTTGAGGTCTGAATAATGGCCAGCTTTCAACCTTTCTAAAACTGCCAAGAAGCTCACTGTTTTTGCAGAATTGTGTCTGTGGACCCACATTTCCATTAGACTGGAGGCCCTCCAGGTGTTTGCTTAAGGAAGTCATTGAAATTCAATGCAAATTAAGGCCAGATTTCCAGAAGAAATTCAGCAGTAAGAATTTTCCAAGCTTAAGTTTTCAAGACAGGATTTGGATGTTCAGTATGTGCTTACAATATGAGGAATTAAAGTAAGTTTCAACTTTTAAAAATACAAGCTATTTTGTAGTTCGATATAAGGAACACTATGTTGGAGTATAAAGAAAATTTTAGGTTCAGGTGAAGTTTGTTTAGTTAATATTCATAAAATACCATTACCTCAATTCCCAGGGTCTTGTTCAAAATATAATTTTCCACTGAGAATTTAAAAGCAGCATACTGTCACATAGAAATATCAAGAAAGGTTAATTTATGTGGAATGTAATCAAGATCATTAAACAAATAATATTAATATTAAAACTTCATTTTTACTCTACATGGAACTAGTCAGGTGTTACTTAAGAAAGATCTCATATAAAAAGTCAAAAAAATTAAGCTAAGGGATACCTTGAAATGTCAGACTAAATGAAAAGATTAGATAATAAATGACATGCTGCATATGCTAAGTTGAATGTTTGCAACTTGTCTATCTAGCATCTTCGTTTTGAAGATGAGGAAATCCAGGTAGTAAGTGGTAAGAGGTTCACTTGCTTTCACACATCTGGTATGGTTGAATGCTTGAATTGATTTCTTGGCCCCTGATCTAATGCTAAGTAGAGTAGCTAATAAAAAGTTATACATAAAATATTCTTTAATAATGTTAAAAAAAACAGCTACAAGAGTTATAAGTTTGCAACATTTTGATGAGAGAACATATTTTTCACAGCTACGATTATAGTAATTAGCTTCCAATAACATCCTAATCAATACATTCATATGAATATTTGAGCAAAGAAACACACTAAACACTTTATTAGGATAACTAAAATATCAGTTTCATTTTAAAATGTTAATATAGCATATTCGATTGCAAAAAATGTCATTTCTTCCCAAGACATACTGAAGCCACAACTATTTCCCCATCCAAAATATGAGTCTATTTTCTCTCAAAGTTGTTTTGAAACAGAAACAGGAGTCTTTTGAAAGGAAGTAAAATAGGTGCTTGGGAAAAGGCTCATAACGGCACAGGAAAGATACAAAGAAAACAGAAAAGTGTTGTTATTCTTGGTAATTGAATAGTTTAAGGAAGTTACTGGAGCGATTTTTAAAAACAAATCAGACGAAGTCTTGCTTTTGCTCAAGACTGTTCATTGGCTTTTCTGAGGAAAGTAAACGAAAATCAGCCTGCCTCCTCTAAGATGACCCTTCTCTCCCGCTCCTCCAGGATGGATACCTTGGCTCTTTTCCCCCAAAGTCATTTCCTCCTCTGGGCCTTTTTTCTTCTCTTCCTGGTGCCTTTCTTGCCCCCAGATAACAGCATGGCTGACTTCACACCATTTAGATCTCGTGGCAGATATCACGCCTGCAGAGAAGACTTCCCTACTATCTAAAACAGCCTCCGTCACAACTCTGATATCTTTACCCTGTTTTATACTCTGCTGCTGCTGCTAAGTCGCTTCAGTCGTGTCCGACTCTGTGCGACCCCAGAGACGGCAGCCCACCAGGCTACTCAGCTCTTATCCCTATCTGGGATTAAGTTATCCATTGCCCGTTTCTCTCATGAGAATATAACCTCCATAAAGGCAGAAATGGACACTTTATAAGAACATGTTTCTGCTTATGTAAGAATAGTAGGGTTTCTTTTGCATTTTTGTTATTCTTGCCTTCTAAGTGGTTTACATTAGTTTTCTTATTTTATCTTCATAGTAACCTTACTAGAAAAATATTATTGTCATCATTTGCAGGTAGGGAAGTCAAAGTTTGCAGACATCAAACAATTTGCCTTAAGTCACGTGAGTATTAAATATTTGGGATGAGCGTCAAACTTCGGTCTTTTTGGCTTTGAATTCTGAGCTGAAAACGATGAGAGAAAGGGAGTTTCAAGGCAGGTAAGTGACATAATCACTCTTGTATATACAAAGTGATAGAGCTAAAGCATGACATAGACAGGGTGACTCTCAGGAAATAGAATCACAAAGGGAAACTTACATAGACCACAAAGAAAAAATATTACACGCTCTAAGATAAGCAAAGCTGAAAACACAATAAGCTTTTAAAAATATTTGCTAACTTGATGCAATTATGCTATTATGCTATGCAATCATGGTATTATGAAATCAGTTACAGTACAATGTCTGAATATAAAATTATGAATTCTTAGACATGGACAATGTTTTAAGATCTCATGCCTGGGCTTCCTGCCTCATTGAGTCTAGTTTCTAAAACATTAGAGAGACTTTGTTGATATATTAAAGATTCCTGAAGTAGATTTTTTCTTTTCTTTCTATCAAATAGATTCTTCTCTCTTTTTACCTGTACTTACTTTTTCTGAACGAGGTTCTTTTCTTTTGGTGACTTTGTGGAATTGGGAGAACAATAGATCTGTTTCCTTATCATAGTCATCTTGGTTATAGATGTCCTTCTAACTCTTAGACCTTCTATCCATTTCTATTGACAGTGAAGAGACTCTGATTACTTGGTAACCAATTCCTCTCTTTACATGAACCATTAAGTCTTAAGAGCTGGCTGCAAAATGTGAGAGAATGTCTCTTTTTCTCTGGAGCAGTTGGGAAATTCCTAACAAGTTTCTGGAGTAAGCACATTTGCTGGGTTATTCCTTTGGGATCTTCAGGTATTCTGGAATACATCTTCAGAAGACTAAGTCCTGGCAACACAAGACTGAAGTATCAAGTGCCGACATCACCAAATTATAGGACTAGGATGGAAATTGAATCCGTTTTGGTTGAATAAGTCTGATCAAAGCTAGTTCCTCCAAGTCAGTCTTCTATTTAAATGCACAGATTGAATGTGACTGTGAAAGTCACTCAGTCATGTCTGACTCTTCATGACCCCATGGGGCATCTCCAGGCAAGAATATTGGAGTGGGCAGCCATTCCCTTGTCAGGAGATCTTCCCAACCCAGGGATCGAACCTGGGTCTCCTGCATTGCAGGCAGATTCTTTACCATCTTAGCCAACAGGGAAGCCCAAATGTACGGATTACAAGCTAATTATTCTGCATGAAGCACAATTGACTCATTTGCCTTTTGATGCTTAACTAGAAAATCAGTAGTATAGACTGACTCAGATCGTTAGGGGAAGCACACAGATTGAAACTGCCCTGGCCCACCCTGGCCAGGCACCATAGTAACCATTTGCATGAGTTGTTTTATGACAGGAGATCCTAATAAGGAATACAGAACTAATAAACCACCACCAACTGGAAGAGTTCGGGAAAGGTAGAAAGGAGACACTGCGTGTCCATCCAATTCTCAGAATCCCTCTCGCTAACATCCGTCTTGGCTGAAGGAGGCATGAGGCACCAGGAAAGATTCTGTATTAGAATGATTGGCCAAAGACCACCCGGAAACTAATCCCATCACCATAAAACCCGAGACTGCGAGCCACACAGCAGAGCACTTCTCCTGGGTTCCCTTACCCTGCTGCTCTCCACCTGGGTGCCCTTGTGTCTCCTAGGACAGTTCATTTCCGAGTGTTAGACAAGAGCCCAGTTTCGGGCCCTGGAAGGGGTCTCCCTTCCTGCAACAAAATGAGCTTCAGTGAATCAAGCTTCCAACAGAGTTAATCAAACGACTGAATCTAGTCGTGGCCTGAACATACTCTCAGGGATTTTTGGATATGGTGATTAAGGCTGGGAGTGATGGAGCTAGACCCCATGCAGGCATATCTATGCTAACCACAACTATTTCTTTTTGTGAGGCACAGTGTAATTTTTGTCTTTCACATCGCCAATGAAACCCCTAAAAGCATGAAATATTATTAAATTCAGAGTTTTCCAGGTGATTGAGGTTGTCTGTGTGAATAAACATGCGGTTCAATTGGACCTGCTTAAAAATTCCTTGGTCGGCTTCTCTGTATTTGCTTTTGCTGCTCACAGTGATTTAAAATGGTCCAGTTAAATCAGACTGTCAAAACGGTGAGGTTCCCTGTTTGATTTACTCATGCCCCACAAACCCACGCAGACTGTTATGAATGCCACATTTGAGAAAACCTCCCATTTGTGAAAACATATTGGGTCACATTAAAAAAAAAGAGATTAAATGAATCCCTTTTTCGAAAAGGTTTTGGTAGGTAGAAAGGAATGCCGAGGTGACGCCTGTGTAATGGCACAACTACAGATGTCTCTTTCTCGTGGAAATATGCTCTATGGACTTCATTTCATCACGCTGGGGGAGGGGAGGAGCAGAAGAAGCATGCTTCAAATTACCCTGAAATGGAAGGCTGGCAAATTAAATCCTGACCTTCTGCAGGGTATTTAGAGTGCAGAGCAAGAAGCAGCTCACACATTTTCAAAAGAAACGCCGTTGTGAGCTTGGCTATACCTCAGCTCTGCCAGGAATGCCCTCCTTCACTGCTCTGCATGAGAGCACGGTGGCCGTCATGTGTATGACCTGTTTATTTTATTGCTACAGCATTTACTTCAGGCATGCTTTATTTAAAAGATCTCAATTCTGTGGCTCTTAAGTGGATTTAAAGGCACATGTAGGTAGATTATGTAAATGTTAGATAAGACGGTGTTTTGCAGAAGCTGGGGTGTTTTCCAGAATGGAGTGTGCATCAGTGTGTCCAACAAAGTGCCTGTGAGAGGCTAGGACGACTAATGACTCTTCCTGGGGACCTTGATTCATAGGGAGTGCTGGGAATGAAACAAGGGCTGGGTGAGCATACCATTCAACTGAGTGACCCTCCCCGTAGGACCGGAGTCAGGCCCATAAGGAATGATGCCCAACACTACTAGCTCAGCTGTACGTAAAATGATGGTGATTGGAGAAACAGCTTCTCTTGAAGTAATTGCTTGTAATCCTGAAACTGAAGGACTTTAGGTTGAAAGATGAGTAACTGAAGAGTGAGCAAAACTGCCGTGTAATTTTGGTTATAATTTTGCTGCTTCTAGACAAATTAAACAAGCAATGAATAGGTTTAAAGAATACACCATTTATTAAAGTCATGTGTGTGCGTGCATTCTTTAACATAATTTGCGTATCAATTAAGTCCTATTGGACTCATATCAACAACTGCAGTTTCAAAGCTTCATACTGTTGGAATTTAATGGAATTAGAAGTCCTTGTTGCTCTTTAGGAGCTGTTTGGTAACAACTCACACAATTTTGCTTCTACCCCTTTAATATTACAAGTTAAGCTATTTTTCCATCTGGTCCATTTTTCCTATCATTCGTGTTTCCCCGGTGGCTCAGTGGTAAAGAATCCGTCTGCAATGCAAGAGACATGGGTTACATCCCTGGGTTGGAAAGATCCCCTGGAGTAGGAAATGGCAACCCATTTTAGTATTCTTGCCTGGAAAATCCCGAGGACAGAGGAGCCTGGTGGACTACAGTCCATGGGGTCGCAAAGAGTTGGACATGACTTAGCGTGCGTGCAGACAGCTATTTTTACTACTTTTGTCTTTTAACCACCTTCAGGCTAGCTTTATAAGTGATTAACCTAATACTGTTTTACTATATATTTACCTTTACCAGTGAGACTTAGACTTTCATATGCTTCCTTGTTACTAATTAACATCTTTCCTTTTTAGCTTAAAGCAATTTCCTGTAACATTTCTTGCTAGATCAATTTAGTGGTGCTGAAGTGCTTTAGTTTTCACTTGTCTGGAAAACTTTAAACCTCTCCTTCAACTCTAAATGATAGTTTTGCTTGATAGAGTCCAGTAGTCCTCCCTTATCCACAGAGCATACATTCTAAGACCCTCAGTGGATGCCTGGAACTGCAGATAGTACTGAACCCTGTATATACTATGTTTTTCCCTTAATACACACCAATGATAAAATTTAATTTATAAATTCGGCACTGTAAGAATTAATGACTATAAAAATAAAACATGACAAATATATCTATTGTAAACAGTTGTGTGAATGTGGTTCCCTCTCAGAATATTCCATTGTACTGTACTCACTCTTCTTGCAGTAATGAGAGATGATAAGATGCCTACAGGATGAGATGAAGTCAGGTGAATGAGAGAGGCTGGTGCTCTTCAGTGTGGCAGAGGGTGAGCGTTAAGATAGTGCCCATCCTCCCAGGTCTCAGAAAGGCTTTACAGTCAGCCCTTCGATATGTGTTTAATTAGAAGCCTGCCCCTCAGGCTGCAGTTATGATAATAAGCTAATAGATTTCTTCCACAGGAAGACTGAGCTCCTGAATCTGTTCCTCTTATAGTCATCTCTAGTGCACTAGGGGTGATAACTGTTTAAGAACACTTTCTTCATTGGGTGCAGCCCCTAGGACCCATGAACATAAGCCCCGCTGGCCCCCAGAGCTACACAATATAGCAGTGGTCCCAGCAGCAGCTCTTTTATTGTGGCTTCCCTCTTGTTTGCCCAATGCAAAGGTATCGCTCTGCCTGTTTGTAGAGTTTTTTCCCCCATAGGAAATTATTCTATTTATAGCTGTTGATTTAGTGTTTCTCTGGAAGGAGGTGAGTTCAGGTTCTTTCCAGATTGCCATGTTGAACCAGAACAACTCAGCTCTTTCCAAACATAAATACTTAGTGTTTAAAACATTAATTTCATAGACCAAGAAAGACCTAAGGGACAAGGACAACGGCTAACTTGATTATTGCTATAGATTTTCCTTTTCAGACAGGAATAGAATGGAAAAGTTTACAACTGGAAAGAAAACAGTTTCACCTGATCCATTTGTAAAATCCTTCACACTATTAACTTGCTTTAGAGCCTAGATGAGTCGAAAATTAAATATGTATGAAGGCTGTGTTTCATGCATTGAGTTTCTGGGATTGTGTCTGCAGGTCCTAAAACATGTAAAAGAATATATGTAGTTGAGAATAAACATAGAACATTGGAAGGTGTGTCTGGAGGGTGGCCAAACATAATAAAAGCGTGATTGGCCATAGGCTGCTTTAACAGTAAGGGCTGATAGCCAGGCAGACTCCCTTAGCAGGGCCAGGAGCATCACCGACATGGGGGACTGTCCTGAACTCAGCATTATATTTCTAAAGAAGACTTCAGGACCTCATGATGACTCTTCCTTCTACAGAATAGACTTTGGTTTCATTCCAATCAATATTGGGCCTGATCCAAGAAAGTACTCTGTAGATGTATCAAAGAGATTAATTTGGTTTTTAAGTGATTTCTCTCAAAAGGGAGACATGTTGCAAAAATTTAAAGGTCAGCACAATTACAAGTCCACTGTTTTGTTTTATTATTTGGGAATTTACAGTTTAAGCTCTATAGCCAGCTGCCATAGTAAGACTATATTTTAAGTATTATTTAACATCTTTGAAAAGTGGTGAAAACCTTTATACCAAGAGAAGACTTTGGTGAGTTCTTGGCATGTGAGGGTATACAAGATAATAATTTATCTTATTTTCAAGTTCCAAAATCTAACCAGATTTCCCCCTACCCCCAAACAAATAGGGCCTAAAACACTATTCCTTAAAGGTTACATAACTTTAAAAATAGAATTTCTTAGCAAAAGAACCTATATCAGAGGCAGAACTTATTAAATTATATTTTCTCATGATAGCACAATGATCTAAATATTAAAATATTGAACAAAAACTTTAGTCAAAAATTTTAAAATTTACCATATCAGTTATAAACAGCATCTGGAAAATAATAGGAGAAAAAATTCAAATGAATTTCTATTCATGTGTGCTTCACTTGGAGTTAACAAATATGACTCAAAAATTTGTTTAAAATATCAGGATTTAGAGAAAACAAAAGATCATCCCATGAGCAATCAATCTTCCATCTACAGATAGAAGATTTGAAGATGTACATTAATTCTTTAAGAAGTGACAATGTTTAGTTGAATGAACTTATAAGAGCTATCGTTCTGTGTGTTCATTTTTTAAAGTGAAGTTGATAAATACTCTTTGGCTGCATGGGTGAATTTTGATAATATGTGGCAGGCAGATGGGTCAATTTTGTTTATTTATTTGTTTTTAAGGAACTATCAGTTCTTAATAATGTGAGACATTATGCTATAGGAGTGAAGTAAGTGGTAGACACAGGAAATGTTGTGGGGAAGGGTCTAGTTTTGGAATGGTTAGGAAAAACTTCTGAAATGAACTAAGGTCCCAGCTGGATCTTGAGATGATGGAGAGGCCTCAGAGAGAAGGAATTTAACTGAGACATGTGGACAAGAGAAGACTGCGTGGAAACTACAAAAAGAAACAAAAGAAATAGAGATGGTGATTTCTGCCCTTATAGAATGTACATATACATGAAAGACTATTCACATAGAAAAAAAATCCCATGAAATTATTTAAAAGAGCCATATTTTATGGACAATTCAAACTGATATTGTGAACTATATATACAATGATGAGGAAGCATTAGAATGACAATTATTCTGGGCTAAATTAAGGGAGGATTGTGGAGAAAATGGGTTTAGAGTTACAGTATAAAGAGAGCCTTTGGCATGAATTTCTTAGACTTAATTCTACATTCTCACTGAATATTTGATGGTCCAGTAAATATATCTTGACTGCTCTTTCTGTTGAAGGTTTCCAAAGCTTAATAAACTGAATTTGAAAGGTTTTCTCCCTTTATTGTTCATTATAAATGTAACTTGTAATTGCTGCAATGAACCATAATTACCTAAAGTCAGATCAGATGAAATCTAAGTGCCCTTACTATCTCCCCTAATTAGAGAAGGCAAGCTCACGGGAAAAAGAAAATGGATCCGGTGTGCTTGCTTTTACTTAAGCAGAGCAAGGACACTCAAGGGAAGTTAGACTACAGTATTCTACTTCTAAGCTCATTCATGCATTACAAAGTTTACCATTTAAAAACTATTATTACTGCTGTTTTAAAGTCATATCTCAAGTTTCTGACATTTCCAGTTTGACCTTTTCTGTTCAAAAGTCTTTCTTATGTGTATGCAATGAAAATCCCTGTTCTGATAACTAAATATAGAAAGAGAATGACTTTGTGGTTGGAACCGTCGAATGGGCTTCCCAAATTTTATGTTTATGTATTTACTGTTCTCTTTAATTATATGTGCATTGTTTATATTTTCTTTCCCGCATTTTGTTTTATAAGGGAAGACAATTCTAACCCCACTTAGATGGAGGAGACTACAGAAAGAGCCTTCTGTTTCCATGCAGAGAAAACGAATTCTGCAAGTGCAGATTTGCCATATTTGTTTCCTTTTCTTCTAAGTCTCTTTTATTACTGAAACGGTGGTAAATAAATCTTGGAGAGTTGTATAGATAAGCTGCTTCCAACTATCAAGGAAATAAATCCCAAAGCAAACAACAAACCAAAGAACAGTGTAGATCTTCTGCTTGAGTGCTCTCAGAGCTCAATTTCCCCAGTGAGTCTAGTCACAAGGCAAGATCTTCCCATGCAGCCCAGAGCTCCTGAGGGACGGCTAGCGCCATTCTCAGAAGGCTCTGGAGGAGCACTGGAAAATGTTTTAATATCACTGGCACTTGCTACATTTCTTCCAGTAAACAGGATTTCATTATGGTTCCACAGGGGCTCAAGAACGTCTTCTGATGAATTACTTAAAAGGGGGTTGAGACTTGAAAGGGGTCAAAGACTTGTCTTCTACACATGTTATACTGGAGTTGGGACAGAAAGCAATATGATGCTTAAGTGTATAACATTTGCAGTAAGAAGACTCAAGAGTTTGAATTATTCTTGCTGCGTGACCTTAGAAAATTCCTTTGTTTTTTGCTGCAAAACAGTGCACAGCAGCTGTAATCAAAATATTCAAACTATGTCTAACAAATGCAGGGTAAAAATCAATCATTTCTTTTTTTCTCTTGCTCTGGTCGCTCAGAGGAAATCATACTTGTAGTATGTCCACAGGGACCGCTTTCTGTACATAACCTTTCTCTGTCATGTGGATATTATTTTTTTAAGCAACAACAAAAAAGGATTTTATTTATCCGACAGAAATACTTCTACTGAAAATGATGTAACTAGATGGGTGAATTACTTAACCTCCTGCCATTAAGAGTCCTCCATTTTAAAATGAGAATGTTAATTTCTATTTCAAAGAAGTTTGATGAGGATTCAGTGAGCTCACAGAAGCCAAGTGCTTCAGGGAGAGACTGAAATATGGAAAGGGCTCAGTGATGCTGAGTGTTATACACACATTTGCTCACTGTCTCTCACCTGGTTGCACTTCACTTCTGGGGTCCCACAGTGGCACAAAGCATGTTACTCACTTAGTCCCTTCCAAATCCTAGAATGGGTTTATGGAAGTTGCTTCATCTGTGGTTACTCAGTGAATGAAAACACTGCAAGTGTAATACTTACTGAATTGTTTTGCAATGACCGAGTGTGTCAAGTTTTTTTATGCTAAAAGCTCTTCAAAGACATTGTCCTATTCATTTTCTTTTTACACGCAAAGTGGGTCTTAGCTGATACTTGGTAAGTGTGTCAGCGTGCTCCTAATCTAGCAAGCCCAGTCAAGCCTAATCAAGCTAATCTATACTTCAGTGGGAAGGAATCTGAAAGAGCAACTTCTTTTAAAAAAATACTTTATTTAAATACGTTCGTTTTATTTACATTTATTTTTAGAGGTTCACTGAAGAATTTTTGGCATACATTAAACCTCACATACTTAAGTAGAACAATCTGATGAAACTGACATATGTATATATCACTGAAACCATCCCCTCAATCAGATCAGTGAAGGTAACCATCATGATCCACCTTTCTTTTTTGACCCATTTCCCCTCCTCCACTGCCTGGCCCCAGAACTTGCAAATACTGGATGCCTACTATGGAGGAACTGACAGCCTCACAGCTTTGTTTCTCTCTGGTTGGTGGTCATCATTGTAAGTACAGATAATCCTTTCTTTTGGACTGAGAGTGTTTGTTTGAGGACTTTTAGGACAGGGAGAGCTGAAGACTGGACTCGTGATTCATCTTTGAGAGAAGTCACAAGGAAGGGAGAATTCATTCACGGTTAAGAGACGGCCAAATGTTTCTGGGGTCCTTTCTGGTGATCCCCAAGCCTGAACTGCATCTCTCTTCTAGTCCTCTGGATTCTTGGAGAAAAAAATCTTAACTAAGCACAAGGCTCTCCTCTTTATTTTCATATCAAAAATTGTTTCACCTATGTGAATTTATGGGTATCTATCCCTGGGATTTATCCTGAGGAATTAGATAATTATCTTTTTCTTTAATTGATTTTAAACATATCATTTAAATTAAAATCTTCTAGTAAACTTCCCTGAATTTCCTGGAAGCCCTTCTGTTTCTTTGAATGACACATTATCAGTTTACTGCCCTGGAACATAAAGTCACTTGTACAAGCAGCTATTTCCAGTATTTCTAGGTCTGCTATCATATCCTTCATATTTCCCACAGGTCTTCAGTTACACATAATATTTTTTATTGTGTACATCTGTAGGAAGTTTCCATTTAGCAAAATTTTGTGTTTGAGACAATAAACAGGATTTAAAAACTAGTGAGAAATATACATAACATAAGTTTTACCATTTTAACCTTTATAGCATATTCAAAAGCAGAGACATTACTTTGCCGACTAAGGTCCGTCTAGCCAAGGCTATGGTTTTTCCTGTGGTCATGTATGGATGTGAGAGTTGGACTGTGAAGAAGGCTGAGCACCGAAGAATTGATGCTTTTGAACTGTGGTGTTGGAGAAGACTCTTGAGAGTCCCTTGGACTGCAAGGAGATCCAGCCAGTCCATTCTGAAGGAGATCAGCCCTGGGATTTCTTTGGAAGGAATGATGCTAAAGCTGAAACTCTGGTACTTTGGCCACCTCATGCAAAGAGTTGACTCATTGGAAAAGACTTTGATGCTGGGAGGGATTGGGGGCAGGAGAAGAAGGGGACAACAGAGGATGAGATGGCTGGATGGCATCACTGACTCGATGGATGCGAGTCTGAGTGAACTCCGGGAGTTGGTGATGGACAGGGAGGCCTGGCGTGCTGCAATTCATGGGGTCGCAAAGAGTCGGACACGACTGAGCGACTGAACTAACTAACCAACCATCTTTAAATATACAATACAGTGGCATTAAGTACACTCATAATGTTATATAACCATCACCACTATGTCCAGAAAGGTTTTGTTATCTTAAACAGAAACTTAAAACAGGCATTAAAAGAAAGACTTTATTTTGTGTCTGTAGTTTTAAGTTCACAGCAAAATTGTGTGGAAAGTACAGAGATTTCCCATCTACCTACAAATTCTCCCACAGATGCGTAGCCTCCCCAATGATAAATATTTCCCACCAGAGAGGTACATTTTTTACAACTGATGAACCTACACTGGTACATCATAACCACCCAAAGTCCAGAGTTTACATTAAGGTTCACTCTTGGTCCTGTGTATTGTATGGGTCTGGACAAAATGTAATAACATGTATCTGTCATTATGATACCATGCTGAGTATTTTCACTGCTCTGAAAATTCTCTGTGTTCAACCTATTCATTTCCCCCACCCCCTCAATACCTGGCAAACACTGATCTTTTTACTGTCTCCATAGGTTTGCCTTTTCCAGAGTGTCATATGACTCCAACTATGCAGTTTTTTCAGATTAGCTTCTCAGATTTATTTATTTTTAGTGCTGAATTATATTCCATTGTCTGGCTATACTACAAATTATTTACCTGTTCACCTGCTGAAGGACATCTTGATTGCTTCCAAGGTTTGGTAGTTATGAATAAAGTTTCTATAACATCCACGTGTAGGTTTTTGTGTAGACAGAGGTTTTACCTCCTTTGGGTAAATACCAAGGAACATGATTGCTGAGTCATATGGAAAGAATATAAGGTTTTTAAAAACCATCGAACTGTCTTCTAAAGTGGCTGTACTAGTTTGCATTCCTATTGGCAATGAGAGTTTCCGTTGTTTCATATCCTTGCCAGAATTTGGGATGTGGGCCATTCTAATAGGTGTGTAGTTGAATTTTTTTTTGTTTAAATTTGTATTTGTCTAATAACATATGATTTAGAGCTTATTTGCCATCTATATATTTTCTTTGATGATGTGTTATGACAGACTTTTAAAATAAGGTTTTTTCTTAAATCATTAATTTAGAAAGCATTTGAAAAAACTCATGCAATTTTCCCTTAAAATTGGGAAAGAATATGAGAAGACAATATATAGGATATTATCTAAGTAGTTATGTGTGTTTACTTTTAAATCACAGCTTTTAAAATAATGTAAAAACAGGTTGAAAACACCCTTTGTTGCATATAGAAGCAAGGTAGAAACAGCTGTAGAAGAACCAATTAATCAACAAAAATGCCTTGCTTCATCTTGGTCTCCTATTTTTTTAGAACTAGTTCAAATTGTTATTTCCTCAAGGAAGTCTTCTCCTTTAATCTTCACCAGAAATAGTTTCTCATTTCTTTCAAATTTCCCTCATTTCTTAGTTATTAGTTTGTTTCATTGAACTTTTACTTTGTATCTTATGTAGAACACATCTCTCCCAAAAGAAAACTAGTTCCTTGAGAACAAGTTCCCATTCATTCATGAATAGAATATTTTATTGTATGCCTATGATAAAAATCATTATCTTAATCTTATTTTTAAGTGACATTACTTCTTCATTAAAAATTAGTTTTTCCCAAATAGCCAAAATAGTCTTCTAAAAAAAGAAATGGTAGAAGTGTCATACTTCCTGATTTCAAAATTTACTGCAAAGGCACAGAAATCAAAACAGTGTGGTACTGGCATAAAGACAGACATATAGATCAATGAAATAGAATCAAGAGCCTAGAAATAAATGCCCAAGTCAAAAGACTTTATACAAAAGTGCCAAGATTACTTAATGGAGAAAGAATAGCTTTTTCAACAAATGATATTAGGAAAATTGAGTATACACATGCACAAAGATGCAGCTGTATTTTTACCTTATGTGCACGCTCAGTTGCTTCAGTCGTGTCCGACTTTTTGATCCTATGGACTGTAGCCTGCTGGGCTCCTCTGTCCGTGGGATTCTCCATGTAAGAATACTAGAATGGGTTGCCATGCCCTCTTCCAGGGGAATCTTCTTGACCCAGGGATTGAACACGCGTCTCTTGCATTTCCTGCATTTTGCGTAGATTCTTTACCCTCTGAGCCACATTATACCATACACAAAAATTAACATAACATAGATCAAAGACCTAAACATAACAGCTGACTGGTTGGATCTCCTTGCAGTCCAAGGGACTCTCAAGAGTCTTCTCCAACACCACAGTTCAAAAGCATCAATTCTTCGGTGCTCAGCCTTCTTCACAGTCCAACCCTCACATCCATACATAACTACTGGAAAAACCATAGCCTTGACTAGACGGACCTTTGCTGGCAAAGTAACGTCTCTGCTTTTCAATATGCTATTTAGGTTGGTCATAACTTTCCTTCCGAGGAGTAAGCGTCTTTTAATTTCATGGCTGCAGTCACCATCTGCAGTGCTTCTGGAGCCGAAAAAAATAAAGTCTGACACTGTTTCCCCATCTATTTCCCATGAAATGATGGGACCAGATGCCATGATCTTCATTTTCTGAATGTTGAGCTTTAAGCCAACTTTTTCACTCTCCTGTTTCACTTTCATCAAGAGGCTTTTTAGTTCCTCTTCACTTTCTGCCATAAGGGTGGTGTCATCTGCATTCTGAGGTTATTGATATTTCTCCCATCAATCTTGATTCCAGCTTGTGCTTCTTCCATCCCAGCGTTTCTCATGATATACTCTAGTTAGCTTAGAAACTCCATTAGGGAACCGGAGATAAAGAGGAACTTTAAGGGGCTTTGGGAGACTACAGTAAGATTAATGATCATTCAAGAAAGTAAAGGGAAAATTCTGAAACAATGTGGGCTTGCTTAACTCATAAAGCAGAACAAATCACTTAACATCAAAGCCAGGTTGGCTTGCCTAACAATAAAATCAAGCTAACCAAAACCATAAAACAGAAACATGAGACATGCCCCAGACAATGAAACAATGGTGACATGAGAGATGTATCCTTCCCAGTGAGCTCAGTGAATCAATGAACCCCAAACATGCTCTTGACCCGTAAGATATCTTCTTTGCACAATGTCCCTCAAACAATAAAACAATAGTAGAGAATGAGGCCTACAACCTGCCCAGTGGTGTCATCAAGTTAATGACCCCAGGACATGCTCTGTTCATACAAAAAGCAATCATTTGTGGAAAGGTAACTTTTTCAAAATGAAAGATGCTTATGGTACTGAAGGCTTCCCCAGTGGCTCAGCTATAAAGAATCTGCCTACAGTGCGGGATATACAGGAGACTCAGGTTCTATCCCTGGGTCAGGAAGATTCCCTAGGAGAGGAAATGGCAACCCACCCCAATATTCTTGCCGGAAAAATCCTATGGACTGAGGAGCCTGATGGGCTATAGTCCACGGGGTCGCAAAGAGATGAACCCAATTGAGCAACTGAGCGTGAGTACATATTAATAGAATATTTATATGATCCTAGAAAGTTTTAAGTTTAAGTGCTCAAAAGTTTCCGTTTTTTCATTGTACTGAGACCAATTATTTGGAAAAATAATTTTTCCAAAGTGCTATGACAATCCTGGCCTGACCCTATAGGAACAAAAAACTCCCCTGTCCAACCTGGGGGAGGAACTCACGATGGAAACACAATGTCTACTCAAGAAAGACAAAGAAGGTCTCCTTCCCCTCCCCTCTCTTCCTTTGATTATAAAAAATGTATCCCACTGAGTACTTTGGGCAGTGCGACTCTTGCCTGCCAGCTTGTGAACCTTGTAAGTGTCCTATTGTAATAAATCACTTATCTATCCTTTTGCCTCTCACTGAATTCCTTTCTGCAAGCAGACATAAAGGACTGTGCTACCAGAGCTCTTCCGAACCCTGGAAATGACACCTCACGGTTTCAGAAAACCTTCCTGACATTGAGTTTGCAATGATTTCTTGGACATGACATTAAAAGCCTGGGAAATCAAAGAAAAAAATATACATTGGATCTCATTAAAATTAAGAATCTTTGTGGGTCAAAGGACAATAGCAACAGAGTACAAACACAGCCTACATAGTAGGAGAAAAAATTTGCAAATCCTATAACTGATAAGGGATTGATAATAGAATATATATAAAGAACTCCAATAACTCAACAACAAAAAAACCCAATCAATCTGATTTTTAAAATGGGCAAAGGATTTGAATAAATATTTCTTCAAAGGAGATATACAAACAGCCAGCAAGCCCATGCAAAGATGCACAACATTACTAGTCATTAGGGACATGCAAATCAAAACCACAATGAGATACCACTTCACATCCATTAAGATAGCTATTTTGAAAAAAACAGCAACAGAAAAATGACAAGTTTTGGGGAGGATATGGAGTAATTAGAATCTTCATGTGTTGCTAGTGGGAATATAAAATAGTGCAACTACTGGCAGTTCCTTAAGAAATTAATCATAGAATTAGCATACGATCCAGATATTCCACTTCTGGGTATATACCTCAAAGAAATAAAAGCGAGGTCTCAAACATTCACTCCTATTCAGTACAGCATTATTCACAACAGCGCAAAGTTGGAAGCAACCGTGTTCATCAAAAAATGGATGGATAAACAAAATGTGGTACCTACATATAATAGAATATTATTCAGTCTTAAAATGGAAGGAAAATGTGACTCATCTCATAACCTGAATGAACCTTGAAATCATTACACATCATAAAGCCAATAACCAAAAGACAAGTACTGTACGATCTCAGTTCAATGAAGTTCCTAGGGTAGTCAGATTCGTAGAGACAGAGAGCCGGATGATGGCTGCCAGGGCCTGGGGAAAAGAGGAATGTGGAGTTAATGTTTAAAGAGCTTCAGTTGGGGGAGAAAGCGGGTGGTGACGGTGATTGCACAAGAATGTGAATGCAGCGAATGCCACGGGACTGTACGCATTCAAATGGTCAAAGCTTAAATTTTATGTTATTTATATTTTACCACAAAATCCTAATTTCCGCTCTTCAGACTTGCATGTTTTCTTTTTCTAGCTGTCTAAAAGCAGATAGTACTTTTAGATGATAAGAAACAAAGAGAATATTTTTTTTTCTTCTTTTCATGTTTACTAGCTTCTTTCTGGACCTTGTTCTTGAATAAAAATGATCTAGTGAGATTTAATCAATTATCTGCTGCAAGCATCTGTGAATTCTATAATTTTTTTTTCCCAGAATGGAAAATCAACAACAGAACCCTTGAGCTCAAAGATAATCTAATCTACTCCCTGAGTTTTACAGACAAGGATGCTGAGACCTGGGGGGATTTCGTGACTTGGGGAGATAACACAGCTGCTCTCTGATGCTGTGGGTCCACTGGCATTATAGCTCTAACAGAAGCCAGGTTTACAGGCTGTGTGCTTCTTGTGGTGCAAATCATATTAGCTGGGAAAACAAAGTACTGACAAATTCAGTAAACAAAACAGCCATTAGGAAAACAGGATTAGGACAGGGCTCAAAGAAGCCTAGGGGCAGTACATTTTATGATGTGAGAGGATGTTAGAGTCTTTGATGCGCAGTCGCGTACTCAGGGGTTGCATGACCAAGGGCACTCAGCTGCTCACTTCGCTCTGCTGGAAATTGAGCTTAATTGCAGGGCAGCCATCAGAGAGCTCCTGGAAGATTAAACGCGATCCTGCTTTTAGATGAGATTGTACTTTTAGATGGCTCTACGGAATTCGCTGCTTCTGTTGTTTCTGTGTTCTATTCCTGTTGCTTCTGATTCTTTTCTTCTAAAAATGGAGCAACCCAAATTCATAGACCAGCTATGATTTCACAACCCCCCAAATTGTAAAATTCTTGTGCTCTAATCTTGTGCTCCCCGCTCCCCTCCACCTTATTCATGAATTTTGTTCACCCATTTGCTGACATCTATGTCTGGAAAGTTCTGATAAGACATTATTCTTACATGTTCACTGCAGTATTTGAAAGATTTAAGAGGTATTAAATAGTAAACTTGTTCATAATTATTTATACTTATTAGTAACTTATTAAACTTATTAGCTTTTGTAACTTGAGGTTTGCAGGTACAATCAGATAGTAGACTGTAAAATCTTTAAGGAAAAGAATATTATCCCTTCTATGGTTTTCTCACAGTAGCTGGAGGCATGTAATAGATGATTGCTGAATACATAATAGAATGAATGGAGAAATAATTAACTACCTGTTTATTACTCATTAATATTGATGTAGTCTTATTTTTTCTGGTATATATTTTCCATTCATCTTCTATGTACCATCATTTTGGTTCACTTCTTTCATTAAAAAATTAGTTAAGGCAATAATGCTACAATGCTGGACATTCTTAATCCCTGAATTCAATATCTCTGTTCTACCAGAATAGATTTATGCTGGCTACAGTCCCACATCCTGTCTTGATTAAGAGCATGGGTCATCCCGGGCATTGGAGTTGGGAAAAAAGCAGATTAGAGACATCCCAGAGTGAGCTGAAACAATAAACTTGCAAAGTATGTAGGACTAGGTCTCAGGCTTGAGGTGACATCAGTGAGTGTCAGACTCCAGTGTGGACTGGTCTGAAAAAGCCGCCAGTTGGTTTTCTTTCTAATATAAGACATTATTCTTACATGTTCACTGCAGTATTTGAAAGATTTAAGAGGTATTAAATAGTAAACTTGTTCATAATTATTTATACTTATTAGTAACTTATTAAACTTATTAGCTTTTGTAACTTGAGGTTTGCAGGTACAATCAGATAGTAGACTGTAAAATCTTTAAGGAAAAGAATATTATCCCTTCTATGGTTTTCTCACAGTAGCTGGAGGCATGTAATAGATGATTGCTGAATACGTAATAGAATGAATGGAGAAATAATTAACTACCTGTTTATTACTCATTAATATTGATGTAGTCTTATTTTTTCTGGTATATATTTTCCATTCATCTTCTATGTACCATCATTTTGGTTCACTTCTTTCATTAAAAAATTAGTTAAGGCAATAATGCTACAATGCTGGACATTCTTAATCCCTGAATTCAATATCTCTGTTCTACCAGAATAGATTTATGCTGGCTACAGTCCCACATCCTGTCTTGATTAAGAGCATGGGTCATCCCGGGCATTGGAGTTGGGAAAAAAGCAGATTAGAGACATCCCAGAGTGAGCTGAAACAATAAACTTGCAAAGTATGTAGGACTAGGTCTCAGGCTTGAGGTGACATCAGTGAGTGTCAGACTCCAGTGTGGACTGGTCTGAAAAAGCCGCCAGTTGGTTTTCTTTCTAATTGTGAATTTGCTTTCTTTTTATCCTTAGCCATCTTAATTAATGCATTTTTAAACTTTATATTTGTCTGAACATTCATTGTTTTTCTTTTTGCCCCTCACTTTCTGTTTTTGGTCTTTTCCTTTATCATACACTTGATAAAAGTTTCTTCCAGCTTTGTTTTCTGTCCCTTAAAGCCCACAAGAATATTCACAAAGTACTATTACTTTGTGAATGAAATGTTGCAAAAATCAGATGGGGTTTACAGTCATTTTGGATCTGGAGTAGGACCAAGAGTTAATCATGTATAGAAAAAAAGTTTATTTACTGCTATCTGAGAAATAACTACTAAGTGTACTGTTCCCTGTGATTTTTCCAAGAAAAGTAAGTGAAAGTTGCTCAGTCGTGTCTGACTCTTTGTAACCCCATGCACTATATAGCCCATGGAATTCTCCAGGCCAGAATATTGGAGTGGGTAGCCTTTCCCTTCTCCAGGGGATCTTCCCAACCCAGGTAGTAGGACCAAGAGTTAATCATGTATAGAAAAAAAGTTTATTTACTGCTATCTGAGAAATAACTACTAAGTGTACTGTTCCCTGTGATTTTTCCAAGAAAAGTAAGTGAAAGTTGCTCAGTCGTGTCTGACTCTTTGTAACCCCATGCACTATATAGCCCATGGAATTCTCCAGGCCAGAATATTGGAGTGGGTAGCCTTTCCCTTCTCCAGGGGATCTTCCCAACCCAGGGATTGAACCCAGGTCTCCTGCATTGCAGGCGGATTCTTTACCAGCTGAGCCACAAAAGAAGCCCAAGAATACTGGAGTGGGTAGCCTATCCCTTCTCCAGGGGATCTTCCCAACCCAGGAATCAAACCGGGGTCTCCTGAATTGCAGGTGGATTCTTTACCAACTGACCTATCAGGGAAGCCCTTTTCAAGAAAGGGATTATAATTACTAAGAAATTAAGTGTATGGTCTTATATTACTTCTGGAAAAAAATAATTATTACCTCCATTTGACAGGAGGCTCTGTGTATGTTCAGAAAACATAGAAGCATAATGAAATAAAAAATTTCTAAGAGTCTAGTTGCTCAAACAATTGAAAGTCTAAATTCAGTTCAATTCAGTTGCTCAGTCATGTCCGACTCTTTGTGATCCCATGGACTGCAAGACACATATCATTTTTAAAACAAGAACTTTAAGAATTTGTTTGATATTCAGGAAAAGGTAGAGAGTCAGCACCTCTGTGACCCTAGTCACGTGTCTTTCTCTAATACCGCTTCATAGATAAACTCATAGCTCTCTCTTAAGACATGGGTTAGTTTACTGAAATTTAAATTTCTTTAAAATATCTATTTATATTTCTGTTTTCTAACTTTCCAATTGCCTAATTTAGATCTGGTTCATTTGAAGAATTTTACTTTTTGTTCCAGAAAACATTATTTGGTTATTACTGAATTTATTACCTCAGTCAAGTTCCCCTGTGGTTTATGTTCACATCTGATTTATAGGCAATAGCCAGATGCAAGTGCTGCTAATTTCTCAACTGCTTTTTTCCAAGTTCTCATTAGCATTTAGTTAAGGTAATGCATGGCCATTACCATTTACACAGTACTAAGAAGATGAGTGCAATTGGCAATGTAGACAATTCAAGGGAAGAGTGGAGAAATTCATCCAAAGATGTGGAAAATGTGATGTAGGGAAGCAGGTGGCCAAAGGCGACTGTGGAGGGTGCTAATTGATTGTCCTTGGAGATGCAGATGGAGAATTTATGATGATGAAATCTCTTAGTGAGAGGCCAGCATGTTTTAAGAACAAGGAGGAGGCCCGGGTAGCTTTAGGGGAAAGAGCAAACGGGAAGAATAATAAAGGTTGACACCAGAGACAAGCAACAGGATCATTCTAGTGTCTGTATGAAAAATAGGCTATTGGCAAAAAAGCTGAATCAGTGTACTACAGTACATTGCAATAATGCAGGGCAGAAATGAGAGTGGCATGAATTTGGGATAAGTGGTCAGATACTGAGTAGAGTTTCAAAGCAGAGCCAACAGGATTTGCTGATACATAACGTGTGGAAATGGAAAGAAATAAAGAATCCATTCTTTATTTATTGAGTCAGTATATGTGTCAGACATTGAGCTAAGTAGCTTGGCCTAGAAATATAAAAAAGCACAGTTCCTGCTCTTAAGGAGAAGATGACCTAGTACATTTTTTCCCCCAAACATTTTGACTGCAACAGTAAAAAATAAATTTCATCTTGTGATCCAGTATGCATCTATATACATCAACATAACTGAAATGAAGTTTCAATAAACTATATTTATCCATGTAGTGAAAAACTTAAAATTAATGTAAAACATAATTTTAATAATATAAAATAGCATTCTTTTATATTCTATTTAATTAAAAAATAATACTGGTCACAATCCATTAAATCAGCGATTCTCAAACACTTTGGTCTCAGGAACTCCTTACACTCTTAAGCATTAACAACATCCTAAAAAGCTTTTGTTTACATGGCTACATCAATTGATTTGCTATACTGTAAATTAAAATGGATAACTAAAAAATATTTGCTTGATCTAAAATGACAGTAATAAGCCTAATATTGGCTGACATAGTTTATTTTTCATGAAAAATATTCTTAAGGAAACATGCAAAAATTAATGAAAAGAGACATTGTTTTACATTTTTGAAAATCCCTTTACTGTATAAGACAGCTAGATTTTCATATCTATTTCTGTGTTCAGCGGGTTGAGACGTGCTGTTTAAATCGAAGTACAGGTGGCCCTTGAACAATGCAGAGGGTAATCTGCACTTAGCTTACAGTCAGCCCTCCTTATTTGCAGTTCTTCTGCATCCATGGATTCAATCATCCGTGGACCAGGTAGTAGTATTGTCTTTACTGTTGAAAAATATGTATGTAATTGAATCCTCGAAGTTCAAACTTGTGTTGTTCAAATACAGATATGTATATGAAGAAAGTCTGGCCTTATACAAATATGTAGCTAGAAAAGGGAGGAGCATTTTAACGGCCTTTGAAAAGTAATCATGATTACGTTTTGTTACTACACCAAAATTCAAGGGTTGATATTAATAGCTTCTTAAAGGTCACTTGCATCATGAAATCTGAAAGTGTCAATGAACTTTTAGTACATTTTCATTTACATCCACTGGCTTGTCTTGCACTTTAAATGGATCTTTTACCCATGCTTGATTTTGGAATGTCATGCATTAGTCATTTGGAAAATACTGGTTCACTGAGTTATAAAGATTTTCCAGATGGTTTATATATTTCATTATATAATATCTGAAAATTGTATTTGTTAATATCACCATCTATTTTATCAGAAAAGCAGTACTGGCATTGTGGATCTCCTGAAAATATCTTGGGACCCCTCTTCTACCAGGGTTCCACAGATCACACTTTGGGAACTACAATGCTAAGCTGGTTTGGGAACCCACTAACAGGTAGCAAACCAGTTTTATACAGAGAACATGCTAAAGCAGGAAAATTTTTAAAAGCAAGAAATCTGAAGGAAATGAAGGAAATATCATTAAACTAGATTTTAGTTTTATCCCCACTAACCAAGGTCATGGCTAATAATTGAATGAGAGGGAATTCGATTTAAGTTTATCCAGTTTCAAAGACCGTGTTTTTTCTAATGTAAATGCCAAGCTTATACAGGAAATTGTTGTGGAAAAAATCATTTTTTTTTCCAACAAATATTTGCTTAGTATCTGCTATAAGCCAGAAGCTATTTTATTATTGGGATTCTTCTTATTCTAGGTATCATAACAGGCAAAATCTGCTATTAGTCCTCTGGTGTGCTGTGTTCTCAGTCGTCTCCGACTCTTTGTGACCCCATGGACTGTATCCTACCAGGTTCCTTTGTCTATGGAATTCTCCAGGCAAGAATACCTGGAGTGGGTTCCTCCTCCCTGGGATCTTCCTGAGTCAGGGATCAAACCCTATTCTCCTGCGTTTCCTGCATTGCTAGGTGGATTCTTTATTACTGTGCTACCTAGGAGAAGAGAGTCCAGTGGTAGCAATATATATATATTTTTTTAATAGATAAAAAACAAGCAATAAAATATTTTAGGTAGTATTGAAGTCTATGATTGGAGTATGGAAAAGTAAGAGCAGTATTATCCAGAGCCCATGCTTTAAAGGCCTTCACTTTTAAAGTAAAGGCTCTTTAGCCATATTTCTGGTGGTGCTAGTGGTAAGGAATCTACCTGTCAATGGAGGAGACACAAGAGATGCAGGTTCATTCAATCCCTGGCCACAGCTGTGAACATTCCTAGGACGATTTCTGGAAGCAAGGAGGCTGTACTTGGCTGTCCATCAGAGCATGAGATCTTTCTTGGTGCAGGATGAAGTAGAATGGGGAGGAAGGTGGGCACGTGGCAAGAGATTCCATTTAAACTCTGCTTTGTCCTGTAAATGTTAAGGATGGGTCTGAAAAAAGGGATAGGAGAGACTGGGTGCATGGTTTGGAACCTACTTGTAGTCAGGTGGGTCAGTAGGTTACTTCTGAACATAGACTAGACACACTTGCAGAGGCCCTATCTCATATCATACCAAACACATTTAAAGACTACACATTAAATATTAATTTTTTCTATAAAATTTTTAGAGGCTTTTAGGGACTTCCCTGTTGGTCTAGTGGTTAAGAATCTGCTTTGCAGTGCAGGGGATACGGGTTCAATCCCAGATCAGGGTGAAGAAGGAATTCATAAGGCCTGACTCCATCTTAGGCTTGTTCATGCTGATCATGCTCAGCCACCTTTCCAATGGACTCTGAACTCTGTGTTTGCTGCTGCTGCTGCTAAGTAGCTTCAGTCGTGTCCGACTCTGTGCGACCCCATAGATGGCAGCCCACCAGGCTCCCCTGTCCCTGGGATTCTCCAGGCAAGAACACTGGAGTGGGTTGCCATTTCCTTCTCCAATGCATGAAAGTGAAAAGTGAAAGTGAAATCGCTCAGTGGTGTCCAACTCTGCGACCCCATAGACGGCAGCCCACCAGGCTCCCCCATCCCTGGGATTTTCCAGGCAAGAGTACTGGAGTGGGTTGCCTTTGCCTTCTCTGTGTTTAATGCCTATGAAAACAACAACAGAAGGGTAAGACCCCCTTCAGACAGGGAAACCTTGAAGATCATATCTAGGTTACTTATCACCTAAGAGAAAACATACACTAATCACCCCTTCCTCCAGAGAGGCCATAAATTTTTCTGTATCTATCGGAGTGTAACCTCGGGCTTATTGATTACTGGCTAATTGTTTGACTGTTCGAGCACATGAGCACATAGCACGTGAATGATGGGGTTATTTGGGTTGTATTTTCCTTGGTTTATGTAAGTCTCAAGGAATTTGGGTGGTGGGTTCAGACACGTACACATGGGGTATAAACGATTTTCACAAATGCTGGTCGGGGTCCTTGGCTAAGAGGAGACTCTGCCTTGGGCCCGTCGGTGTAATAAACTGCACTCCACTATCTGCATTGTCTTCTGAGTGAGTTTGTTTCCCGGAACGCGTGGCTACAACATTTGATGCTTGGCTGGGAGACTCCTCACTTTGAGGAGACAGGTCTCATTTGAGGCCACCCCGAGTCTTTGTGGCTTGAATCTCCTAGAGAGGGGGAAGGCGCCTCGCCCCTCTGGAAGAATTCAGTCTTTCAACGCCTGGTTTCTTCGCTTTGGCAGGTAGTGAACGGCAGCAAGGAAACTAAGCGCTCAGGTGAGGAGGAACCCACTTGGCAGGGTGGAAGAGGGGGCCTGATCACCCCCCTGGGAGGGACTAGAAGGGGCACGTACCCGAAGGGGCCTGGAATAGCAGCGATTGCTTGGTACACAGGTTGACGAGCGTGCCACTGTTTAGGAAGAAAATTTGTGAAGGTCATTTAGGAGGTGTGTCCATGCCGTCTCGAGGAAAATTATTACCAAGAGATCGCCAGGGGATTTTAGGATAGGAAACTGGTCCTTGTATGCTCGTATTCTGCCTTGCCCCAGGAGGTGTCCCGTCTGCGGTGAAATTCTTGACCCCCTTGGAATTGTTAGGCTAGAAGGAAGGGGATACATAAGTGAGTATGAATTGGTTTTCCCGGAGATGGCCTGGGACATGAGATATTTAACCCATCTGTGTTTCATCCGCACCTGATCAAGCCCACCAAGGCAGAACAGACTTTAAGGGAGAAACAGTCTTGGACCACGTGGTGTTCTGGTTCGGCTGTGCTGAACAGCAGGTGAGGGCACGCCGATCCCCCTTCTCCCTCTGGGATCTGGCAGGTAAGGCTCTTCTCACCCCAATCCGGAAGGAAGCAGGATGGCAATTTAAGTGTCATTGAGGGGAAATATCGGAAGTACATAGGGTACTGAGAATTTCATAGACAGAACGAAAAGGAAAAGTAGAAGAAGGTCCAAGAAGGTAAGCAAGATGGGAGGAAGTGAAACTAAGGCAACTGTATTGGGGTGCATGATTAAAAATTTTAAGAAGGGATTAGGAGGAGACTATGGGGTGAAGATGAAGCCTAACCACCTCCACATACTCTATGAGGTCGAATGGTCCCCTATGGGAGTAGGATGGCCACCAGAGAACACCATGAACTTAAAAATAGTGGAAGCAGTCTAGGAGAGCTGGGACACCTGGATCAATATCCATATATTGACTCATGCCTAGGGTTAGCTCAAGACCCTCCTACTTGGACAAGGTTCTGTATCCAGAAGGGAAAGGGAAAAATATTAATGGCACAAAAAATGACTGATGATAAAAAAGGAAATTTTACAGGATTCAGACGAGGACGACCTGACCCCTCCCCCATAATGGATAATGATGCTCCTGCCTCCCAATGCTCCACCAGGAGCAGAGGCTGCCTTAATGCCCAATCCAGGGCCAGGTGAAGTCCTGCAGCAGCCGCTGCTCCTCCGCCAGCTCTCCCTGGGGTCGTAGAGCCGCCACATCGGGAGGCTCTGATCCGGGTGACAGAAGCCTCTGGCCAACACTTCCAGGATCCGGCTGTAGCCAAACCGCCCAAGCTATACGCGCCTCTCCTGGTGAGTACTGACAAGAAGAGGAAGGAGACGTTGGAATTAAGCAGAAACTGCGCTCTGCCAGAGAGCCAGAGGGAACGAAAGAGAACAGACAAGAGATTTGCAATGCTAGCTGCTGCTTTGGGAAAGCCTATCTCGGGCCCTTCTGAAAACCTCCTCTGCCCCAGGGATAGGACAGTCCTTCAACCGGTCCCAGCGGAGGCCTCGGGCCCCGTTACAGCCAAACCAGTGTGCCCGGTGCCAAGCTTTTGGCCACTGCAAGAATGAATGCCCTAAGGCAAGGAAGGAAGAGGAAGCTCCCGTAGTTGTGTGGCTTGCTGACTTGGAAATTAAATAGGGCTGCCGGGGCTCAGAGATATCAGGTCCCCGAGAGCCCATGGTAACCTTAGAAGTGGGGGACCAAAACATTGACTTCATGGTGGATACAGAAGCAAGCAGAACTGTCGGTAGTAACAAAGCCTGTGGCACCACTGTCCAGAAAGACTACCGTTGTAACTGGGGTATCGGGAGAAGAGAGGATTAAATCGTTTTGTCAGCCCAGAAAATGTCAGATGGAGGGGCACCAAGTGATTCATGAATTCCTCTACATTCCTGAGTGCCCAGTACCCCTGTTGGGAAGAGACTTGCTCTCCAAACTAGGAGCACAAGTGACTTTCTCCCCTGAGGAGAGCCCCACCTTCCAGATTGACACTCTGACTTACTTGTTCTCTCTCTCAAGACCCCCCCAAGATGAGTGGAGGTTGCATGAGCCTCCAAAGGCAGAACCAGGTGGGCCGGAAGAGCATGAGAGAGAGCTAACTCAATTATTCCCTGAGGTCTGGGTGGAAGACAACGCCCCTACTCTCCCCAGGATGGCTAAACATCAAGCTCCAGTGATAATAGAACTCAAACCAGGCACCATCCCGGTTAGAAAGCTCCAGTACCCGCTACTGATAGAGGCCTGGGCCAGCATACTGCCCCACATCAATAGATTGATTCTAGTAGAGTGCCAGTCGGCTTGGAATATGCCGATCCTATCAGTCAAAAAGGAAGGAGGACAGAACTATAGGCCTGCACAGGATCTCAGGCTAGTCAACCAGGCTGCTGTGACTTTACACCCCACTGTTCCAAACCCCTATACCTTACTTAGCCTCCTCCCGCCGAGGACCAAAGTTTATACTCGCCTAGATCTCAAGGATGCCTTCTTCTGCGAACGCCTCGCCCCAGCGTCACAGCCCATCTTTACCTTTGAATGGGACAATCCAATCAGGGGCACCAAGCAACAGCTCATCTGGACTCCCCTACAAGGGTTTAAGAACTCCCCAGCCATCTTTGGGGAAGCCTTGGCTTCTGACCTGAACTCATTCCATCCAGAAGAGTATGGATGTTGGCTCCTACAATACGGGGATGACCTGCTGCTGGCTGCTGAGACCAAGGGAAAATGCTGGAAAGGGGCAAAAGCACTGCTCCAGCTGCTGATGGAAGCAGGTTACCGGGTGTCGAAGAAGAAGGCACAGATCTGCAAGGAGGAGGTAAGGTAGCTGGGGTTTGTTTTAAAGAAGGACACAAGGTTCCAAACCTTAGTTGGGTCCTGTATACTGATGGCAGTAGCCTGATAAAACAAGGATAATGGCTGTCAGGTTAGCCAAAGCGGAAGAGGCCATCAAGACTGAAAAGGGATGGTGGGAATTGCCAAGTGGCAAATAATTGGTACCAGAGGAGCTGGCACACAATCTGGTAAACCAAACACACCAAGCGACCCGCCTAGGCCATGCTGCCTGCTCACAGGTTAATGCTGCCTCTCGTGTATTCAGAAAAAAACCTCCGGATATTCAGCTGAAAGGCACGCTGCCCTTTGAACACCTGGGAGTGAACTTCACTGAAATGAAACCTCACCGATGACACTACCGTTACCTGCTGGTCATGGTATGTACGTTCTCAGGATGGGTAGAAGCTTTTCCTACCTGGTCTGAAAGAGCAATCAGAAGTAGCCCAGTGCCTGCTTAGGGAAATAGTTCCCAGATTTGGACTTCTTGCCAGCATTGGTTCAGACAATGACCTGGCTTTTGTAGCTGATTTAGTACAAGTAAGCAAAACTTAAGACATCAAATGGAAACTGCACACTGCATATAGGCCAGAGTTCTCAGATGGTGGAATGAACCAACCAGACACTTAAAGAGACTCTCCAAGTGGAGTATAGAGACTGACTGCTCCTGGGTGGACTTGCTTCCGACGGCTCTGCTCAGACTCAGGATGACCCCACAGTCCCAAGGCTGTTCTCCATATGAAATTGTGAATGGGAGGCCCCCTCCCATAATAAAACAGGTGTCCACAAATTTGCCTCAGGTAAGGGGGAATAGGATTTCACAGCAGATGGAACTGGGTAAGGTAATAAATCAGTTAACCAAGTTTGTACAAGAAAGGGTGCCATTCCCCCTTGGGGAACAGATTCATGAGTTTACGCTTGGTGACCAAGTATGGGTCAAAGATTGGAAACATGATTTGCTAGCCACTTGGTGAAAGAGCCCTTATGTTATTCTAACTACCCCTGCTGCAGTTAAAGTTGCAGGTATTGTCCCTTGGATCCATCATACGAGGGTGAAGAGAACATACCACACAGACCCAAAAAACGCTGAGTGGACTGCACAGGGGGACCCCACTGACCCTCGAGAGACTAAGACCATCCTTAAGAAGAAGGAAAAGAGGATCCTGGACGAGCCCCTTCAGGATGAAGCCGCACAATCAACTCCTGCTGCTTGGCCTCATCAACGTGATTTTGAATTTAACTTCCGTTTCAACTCAGGACAATGTTTTCATCACATGGGCACCTTCCTATGCAGACTTCCACAACACTTCCAACTGCTGGGTATGTGGGGCTATGCTTCTGTCAGTGATGGATGGACTTCCTTGGTGGGTGTCACCGCTCTGCCAAGGAGATTTTAAACCACTCTGCTCTTTTCTGGGATGACAAAAAGAGACTTTCCTCTCTCTTGTCAATCATAACCTCTCCTTGCTCTCTTGGTGTAAGACCTACAGTCAATAGACTCGGGTCATGGGGTTACATTTGATATAAATGCCAGTGTAACAAAAGCCTAACCTACTGTAAATCTACCCCAGTAGCCCCAGTAAATCTACCTTGTTTACATGCTACGTGGACAAGATCCATGTTTCAATGATATGAGTATATTGCTGCCTTATTCGTATCCTCTATTGGGACAACAGATATCATGATTAAAGTAGAGGCCTTGCCTAATTTCACAAAACAGTCCCTCCTAGATAGAACAAAAGCCATCCAAGCCTTAGATGAAGAGCAAATCCAAATGAGAAAAGCAGTAATTCGTAATAGAATGGCTTTGGACATACAGCAGCTCAAGGAGGGACCTGTGCTATAATTAAGGTTGAATGTTGTGTATACATTCCTGACTTATCTGGCAATATATCGACTGCTTTAGATGACACGAAAAACCAAGTAATAGCAATGTCAAATGAAAACATTCCTTGCTGGACTTCGGTCCTATCTTGGGTGAAAGGCGATTGGTGGAAAACTATATTTACCAGTGTTATAGTTGCCTTGATAGTTCTGCTTTGTGGACCCAGAATTTTATAATGTATTATGAACTTTGTAACCCGAAGGTTGATGTCATTCTCCCAAATTGGCGGTCGGAGAGCCAGGGTGCAATATATCCCTATGAATGATGTTCATAATATGAGTTAAGAGCATCAAGAGGGGGGAATGAAGAAGGAATTCATAGGGCCTGATTCCGTCTTAGGCTTGTTCATGCTGATCATGCTCAGCCACCTTTCCAATGCACTCTGAACTCTGTGTTTAGTGCCTATGGAAACAACAATAGAAGGATAAGACCCCCTCCAGACAGGGGGAGCTTGAAGATCATATCTAGGTTACTCATCACCTAGGAGAAAACACACACTAATCACCCCTTCCTCCAGAGAGGCCATAAATTTTTCTGTATCTATCGGAGTGTAACCTCGGGCTTATTGATTATTGGCTAATTGTTTGACCGTTCGAGCACATGAGCACATAGCATGTGAATGATGGGGTTATTGGGATTGTATTTTCCTTGGTCTATGTAAGTCTCAAGGAATTTGGAGTGGTGGGTTCAGACACATACACGTGGGGTATAAAAGATTTTCACAAGTGCTGGTCGGAGTCGTTGCCTAAGAGGAGGCTCTGCCTTGGGCCCGCCGGTGTAATAAACTGCACTCCACTATCTGCATTGTCTTCTGAGTGAGTTTGTTTCCCAGAACGCATGACTACAACAAGGGAACTGGGATACCATATGCCCCAGAGCAACAAAGTCTGTGTGCCGCAACTAGAGAGCCTGTGCACACAAGAAAGATCCGGCATGTTGCAACTAAGACCTGACGCAGCCAGCAAAAATTTAAAAATATTTTTAGAGGTTTTTACAGTTTTGTTTATCATAGAATTTGACCATGAGAAACTCACTTAATTTGCAATTGGCTATGATTTGATTTCTTGGCAATTATTATGTATACTTGGAATTCTTGTGAAGAGGAAAAATAAACAAATTATGTGGAAACATAATGCAATTTTCTTTGATTCCTTAAATAAGATTTTTAAAAAACTGACACCATATGTTTTGCAATATTTAAACATCTATTAATTTTGAATTTGAGGTTTTCTGTTATTTTCTAATAATATTTCTGTTATTTTCTAATAATATTTCCAGGTTTTATATATTTTCTTAGGTCCTTGGAAAAGCTTATTGTGTTTAATAGTTTGAACTCTCATAGCATTACTTGATAGCTGAAGTCCTAGAATTA
Organism: Cephalophus harveyi; assembly: GCA_006410635.1. Classification (NCBI taxonomy): domain Eukaryota; kingdom Metazoa; phylum Chordata; class Mammalia; order Artiodactyla; family Bovidae; genus Cephalophus; species Cephalophus harveyi. The sequence continues at coordinate 70,040 of SJYT01019357.1, read as the reverse complement.
GACTGTGTTGTCCAGTACAGTAGTCACTAGACGTATGTGCTTTTTAAATTAAAAGTAAAATGGAAAATTCAAGTCCTCAGATGCACTAGCCATATTTCAGGTTTCTAGGATGATGTGATCCAGGTCAATCACAGTCCTAGAAGTGCAGACACTGATCTATCTTCAGACTATAAATCAAGTTAGCTATAAAGGGTTGGAAATTCTCTCAACTGGCTTGTAAAGGAAAGGAGCGTGAAGGAGACAGAAAATGCTTGCAGACTGTATTGGAGGAAGGTCTCCAAACCAAGTACAAATAAAACAGAACTTAGTGCAAAGTAAAAGAAAGGCCGGAAGAAAATGTGAAGAAAAGTGGGTAGAAATGGTGATACTGATTAAAAAAAAACAAAACAGGACTTTGAGAACATGTGGCATGCAGGAAAATGAAAGCCGACTTAGTCAAAGACTGGAAACTCTAATTCAGGTATCGGTCTGTTGCACTGAGAGGAAGGAGCAGATCTCTCCAAGATAATGCAGAGGAAACAACAGGAGAATCTGGCAACTGATTAAGTGTGATAGAGAAAAAAAAATAAAGGCTTCTAGCAGACCGAAGAGAATGGAGAGATGATTCTACAGAGTTAGTGCAATTGAGAGGGTCCTGTCTGTGAGACTGGACAACCCTTGGGAGGAAATGGAGTCTTGAGTGTTTACTCTTTTCAACTGAGAGGGTAGGCAGAGGGTGTCACCATCAGAAAACAGGAAGAAATGTGGGACTTGGTGGGGCTGGGGGTCCGTGGGTAAATCATTGACAAAAAAAAAACCATGGTTGCAGACCTGAAGCAGATGGGCTTTCTCAAGGAAGGAAGAAGGAAAAAAAAAAAAAAAAAAGTGAAACCAGTAATCCTTGTTTGGAGGGTACTCAGCTCAGTAAAAGGGAGGAAAAGCCATGCCAAAAGGAATGTGTAATAAATAGTCAGTAAAGGTAACAGTCCAGAAGAGGAACAGTTCTGAAGGCCAGTAGGGAGATCTCAGGGTAAAGGAATGACATAGAGAAACACAGGTAGGAAAAACTTTGAGATTAGAATGAAAACAAATAGACTTAGACCTATATCACTGAAAACCCATCTTATAGTGCTTGAATATGAGGGCAAGAAAATGTCTTAACCCCTGTGATTAACCACATAGAAAATTCTAGAATTAGGACTTTTCGTTGCAAAAAAGGATGTGCACAACTGATTTATGGGGTGGCAGTAGAGGGGATATGATTCTGTAAGCCAGTGTTTAAAAGGCAGAGGCATATATTTACAGTTAGTAAGAACCACTATGGCTTGTAGAACACAGTCTTGTTTTCTGAGCATACGTCTTGAGCGTAAGTATCTTGTAGTTTCAGTTGCATCCGATTCTTTGCAACCCCATGGACTGTAGCCAGCCAGGCTCCCAGGCTCCTCTGCCCTTGGGATTCTCCAGGCAAAAATACTGCAGTGGGTTGCCGTTTCCTCCTCCAGGGGACCTTCTTGACCCACGGGTCAAACCCGTGTCTCATGCCTCCCGCATTGTCAGGTGGGTTCTTTACTACTAGTGCCACCTGGGAAGCCCCCGAACTCATTTCAGCTCTGATGTGTGTCATGTAAAGGCGACTCTGCTCTTTCATTTAATGCATTGATAATGAAGTACCTGAAATAAGAAGATGACCGTTTGTCTGGGACTGTCAGCTCCATCTATTGTGGCCCCACCGCTACTCCTCTTCATATTCCTAAGGCTGCATGCAAGGCTTTGCCCCCTATTTCCCTTCCAGTTATAACCAGGTTTCCCCTGCCTTTTTTTTTTTTTTTTTTACCCACTCTCAAATTTTGTTGAAGTGACTCTAATTGCCCTAGGAGTATGCAATGCTTTAAAAGTTCACCATTGACCAGAAAAGAATAGAAAGAAAACAGTTTTCAAATGTGCTTTCCTGACTGTGTTCCCAAGTCAGAAAATTATTTTCTGGGTCAAACCTTATGCCTTATTCCTAGTGTAGCTTTTGTGCTTCTCTAATCTTAAAGACGCTGTTTTATTACAGAAGGAGAGGAAGATTTTGGATTCCACTTGATAGCAGCAGACTTTGGAGTAATAATGGAAACTTACATGTAGATGAAGCTACACTTTACTAGTAGTTTCCACATAAAACCCTTTGAGAAAAGTATATTTCTTTTTTATTAAGGTGTAGCTGATTTAAAATGTTATTATTGATGCTTTTGAACTGTGGTGCTAGAGAAGGCTCTTGAGAGTCCCTTGGACTGCAAGGAGATCCAACCAGTCATTCCTAAAGGAAATCACCTTGAATATTCATTGGAAGGACTGATGCTGAAATTGAAGCTCCAATACTTTGGCCACCTGATGCGAAGTACTGACTCATTAAAAAAATTCCTGATGTTGGGAAAGACTGTGGGCATGAGGAGAAGGGGAAGACAGAGGATGAGATAGTTGGATGGCATCACCAATTCAATGGACATGTGTTTGAGCAAACTCTGGGAGATAATGAAGGACAGGGAAGCCTGGGATGTTGCAGTCCATGGGATCACAAAGAGTTGGACATGACTTAATGACTGAACAACAAAATATGTAATATTATAATTTTTATAAATTATAGTCCACTTAAAATTACCATAAAATAATGGCTTTATTCCCTGTCTTGTTCAATATATTCTTGCACATTATTTATTTTCTATGTTGTAGCTTGTGCTTCTTAATCTCCTACCCTGATCTTGCTCCTCCCTCCACCCATATTTCCAAACTGGTAACCACTGGTCACCACTAGTTTTCCCGAGTGTTTCATTTAACAGTAGGACTCCCTAGATTTATTGAGAGAGAGAAAAATTAGGAGAAAGCGGGGGAGGGAGGGAACAACTGAACAATTGTAAGGAATTTTTGAGCTAGGTAAATACCAACAACACCTCAAGAAGGCAGAAATGGCTGAGACCTTCAGGCTACTGCTTAAAGGATCTGAATGGTACTAATGTGGAAGTATTAAATGTTGCAAGTTCAAGATAGAGGGAGAGAGAATCATCTAGACAAAAAGGCAAATGATCCATCTGGCTCCATGAGTTTATTTATTTATTTTTTTCTATTATTGTGTGGAAAAGCATTTTGGAACATTTTTCTGTCTTACACTAAATGCCCACATCTGCACCAACTGAAGATTTCCTACTTTTCACTATGAACAAAAACAAGGTGGGAATGAGAATGGAGAGAGAAAGTGTTTTTCACAATAAATTGCCCTGGGCTTGATATAAACCCTCAATCTTTTAAGGAGTGAAGTTTGTTTTGAACAATGCTTGCAAGATGGGAATACCAGTGTATCACATGTAAGTCGTGTGTTTGACCAAAAGAACAATGCAAAACAACACACATCAAAGCAAAAGCAACCAAGAACAAATTACACAATAATGCTCGTTTCTCTTAAAAAATTTTCCTGATCCCATTTCACATGACAATTTCTACCTTTCTATTTTTGGCTGTTTGTGGGGGGCGGGGGGCAGGTCTGGTCTTTTTTTCTTCCTTGAAAGAACCTGACAGGAAATGATTCTTACCAGTAAAGTCAAAGGAGGCATATTTACATAGTTCCTCATGATGTGATCAGGAAATCCTGTTGCAGAAAAAAAGTTGCAGAAAAAGGAAGGAAAAAAAATGTAGTCTGCTTATGTTTTCTTAAACTTCTCCTGCCCCACCCCTGGAGCCATTCAAAATACAAGAATGGTCACATGTGTATGTATGGCTGAATCTCTTCACTGTTCACCTGAAACCATCACAACACTGTTAATCCGCTACACCCCAATACAAAATATTTTTGGTGTTAAAAAAATACATATAGTCTCACTTTTTTTTTTGAACCATAGATGTCAGCACCAAAATTCATACTTCTGGCATACTTCTGGGTTTGCTTCTCTCTTGTTGTTGAAAAACTAAGAAAGTGGAGGTTTCTGATGCAATTTCGCCTCATTTCTAGATCTGTCCAGTCTCAGCAGGGATGGCTGAGTGTCTGTGGGCAGGAGAAGGCATTCCAGCTTTGCAGGTTTCTAATCTCTCTCCTGACATGCCATCAGGTCTCCCGCTGACGTCTGTGAGCTGTGCGTCAGAGGCCTAAAGGATCCAGGCTCTGTGATCTCTCTCCTGAATGACAGCGACGCTGCCAGCCAGGAGGGGGCTGTCACTTCAGATTCCACAGCAACTTGAGCGGCTGCAGCTGCCGCCTGAGGGAAAACCAGATGCACCAATATTTTGAATGTGCTATCAGGTTTGCTAGGAATGTACAGACTTGTTGCAGTTGTTTTGCGGGATTCTGGTATTTGAAATCTGTCACAAAGCCAATTCCAATTTGGGTAATAATGTGATAACTCTGAGCACTGCATGCTAGGTACTAAATTTTACTTGAGAGTTCACACATTCTTACTGACAAGTTCTATGAACCCCATGTTATAAATAGGGAAACTCCAGCATTGCTAAGGACACATGGTGAGTCAGTTCTATAAATGGTCATCTGGCAGCACATCGATTCTCCTGTAACTTTCAACCGTTTGTGTTCTCCGTGTAACATATTCTATCCCGGGAGGGATGGGGGCCATTTGTTACCACCTGGGAATGAAGAATTAGCAAGTTAAATCACTTGCTCTAAGCACATTTTATTTGGAAGGAAGCACTATTATCGCAATTCAGAGACAAAACCACACCTTTTCTATTACATATATTTGTCTGTGGTCAATATCGGGTAATCAAATGGCACACACTCTCACATTCCCTTTCTTTGTGTAAGTCGTGTGTTTGACCAAAAGAACAATGCAAAACAACACACATCAAAGCAAAAGCAACCAAGAACAAATTACACAATAATGCTCGTTTCTCTTAAAAAATTTTCCTGATCCCATTTCACATGACAATTTCTACCTTTCTATTTTTGGCTGTTTGTGGGGGGCGGGGGGCAGGTCTGGTCTTTTTTTCTTCCTTGAAAGAACCTGACAGGAAATGATTCTTACCAGTAAAGTCAAAGGAGGCATATTTACATAGTTCCTCATGATGTGATCAGGAAATCCTGTTGCAGAAAAAAAGTTGCAGAAAAAGGAAGGAAAAAAAATGTAGTCTGCTTATGTTTTCTTAAACTTCTCCTGCCCCACCCCTGGAGCCATTCAAAATACAAGAATGGTCACATGTGTATGTATGGCTGAATCTCTTCACTGTTCACCTGAAACCATCACAACACTGTTAATCCGCTACACCCCAATACAAAATATTTTTGGTGTTAAAAAAATACATATAGTCTCACTTTTTTTTTTGAACCATAGATGTCAGCACCAAAATTCATACTTCTGGCATACTTCTGGGTTTGCTTCTCTCTTGTTGTTGAAAAACTAAGAAAGTGGAGGTTTCTGATGCAATTTCGCCTCATTTCTAGATCTGTCCAGTCTCAGCAGGGATGGCTGAGTGTCTGTGGGCAGGAGAAGGCATTCCAGCTTTGCAGGTTTCTAATCTCTCTCCTGACATGCCATCAGGTCTCCCGCTGACGTCTGTGAGCTGTGCGTCAGAGGCCGAAAGGATCCAGGCTCTGTGATCTGTCTCCTGAATGACAGCGACGCTGCCAGCCAGGAGGGGGCTGTCACTTCAGATTCCACAGCAACTTGAGCGGCTGCAGCTGCCGCCTGAGGGAAAACCAGATGCACCAATATTTTGAATGTGCTATCAGGTTTGCTAGGAATGTACAGACTTGTTGCAGTTGTTTTGCGGGATTCTGGTATTTGAAATCTGTCACAAAGCCAATTCCAATTTGGGTAATAATGTGATAACTCTGAGCACTGCATGCTAGGTACTAAATTTTACTTGAGAGTTCACACATTCTTACTGACAAGTTCTATGAACCCCATGTTATAAATAGGGAAACTCCAGCATTGCTAAGGACACATGGTGAGTCAGTTCTATAAATGGTCATCTGGCAGCACATCGATTCTCCTGTAACTTTCAACCGTTTGTGTTCTCCGTGTAACATATTCTATCCCGGGAGGGATGGGGGCCATTTGTTACCACCTGGGAATGAAGAATTAGCAAGTTAAATCACTTGCTCTAAGCACATTTTATTTGGAAGGAAGCACTATTATCGCAATTCAGAGACAAAACCACACCTTTTCTATTACATATATTTGTCTGTGGTCAATATCGGGTAATCAAATGGCACACACTCTCACATTCCCTTTCTTTGTAAAGAAGGCAGACTTTGCACTTTCCTGATGAGATTTTTCTCTTCCTATAGCCGTTTCCCCAAATTTGCTGTTTTTTTTGTCACTTTAGAAAGTGTGAGCATGACAATTTAAGATTATATCACAGAGTTCACAGCTTTAAGAGCCATATTTCTTTTTTGCTCTATTGACTGGATTTCTTTTTTGCTCTATTGACTGGATTTCTTTTTTGCTCTATTGACTGGTTGATTCTCAACCTAAGTGATATTTGATCCTTTGGGAACTTTGTTGCATTCTTCAATCATTAAGGATGCTCATTAAGCAAAAGCACAAGCAGGAGAAATTGAAGACCTAATCTGATGAACTTCTACTATAGGAGAGAAATTACACTTTAAGGAAGAGAACATGGGCCTGTTGCATAAGCAAGGATGCTGTTTTCCATGTTTTCCTGTTTTCACTGTATCTCTGGCACATGGAGCAGTGCCTGGCCTGAAGTAGGGCCTAAGTAATAATAAGATTTATTATATATTTATCAAAGGAAAGCATGAACGAGTGAATAAGCAGATGAATACATTGCAGACTTTCAAGAGGAGTTTTTGATGTTATTCTGGGAAGAAAAAAGAAGACTGGGCAAACTCAGTGATTTCATTTTTCCTCTCTTTTATTACCATCAATATATATTGCCTGCAATAGAGGGGTTAAGATAAGGTCTCTGATCTCAAGCCATTTTCATAACATTACTGATTCTGGTAAAACAACTGGCTTTAGGGCCTCAGTCATGATGTCAGAGCTATATCACTATTCCTTAGTAAATATTCTTGTATGCTGTTATCAAGATTCCGAAAACATGAACTTTGCACCTTGCATCATCATTGTTTATTTGGAGTTTCCTTCAGCTTCAATTTTTTCTGCCTACGTGGTGTTCTATTAGTATTGTTGTTGAACTGAATTATTAAATTTCAAAAGCATATTTTTAAAGAGTTTCAGTAATATTTCTAGATTATAAATAGCTTTTTCATTACTTTTTGCTAAAAAAAAAAAAAAAAAGGATGTTTAGAGCATTCCAGAAAGTTCCTTATCACTGAACTCTTTTACATGGTTATTAATAATGTGTCCCAACTGTATATTTATTTTGACTCTCAAGCTTAGTTGCTGTGTGTCTTTTACTGATCTTCAGTTTTCTCATGTAGAAAATGGAGATGATATTTACCTTTTGAAGAGCTAGTAATTTTAAGAGAACCCATATTAAAACACTGAAAATTTCTGTACATTGTAAGTACTCTGCCCAAAGTTGCCAATTTTTAGTATTGTATTTGATTTTAATAATTAAATGAGTGTTCAATCCCTGGGTCAGGAAGATCCCCTGAAGCAGGGCATGGCAAACCCACTCCAGTATTCTTGCCGGGAGAGTCCCATGGACAGATGGAGCTTGGCAGGCTATAGTCCATGGGGTTGCAAAGAGTTGGACAGGACTGAAGTGACTTAGCACGCATGCATTTATACGGGTCGTAGATGACAGAGACACTGCAAATGAATAATACAATGACTTTGCTCTCTCAAGTAGAAACAGCCCCAGCACCTAAATAAATGAATCATAATGCAAGCCTGTGATAATAATAAATGAATAAAAGGCTTAGGAACATAGTGATTGACTTCATCCTACAATACACCAGGAAGATTTCCTACAGAATGGAATTTTATTTCAAGCTTGCAAAATGGATATAAATGTATCAGGAGAAGAAAAGGGCATCATTTTAGGCAGTGAATATACATGAAATAGAAGTTCAGAATGACCAGAACCTTTAATGATGTTTCCATCAAAGTGGAGTTTGGAGAGAGGTGGTTGAAGAAGTGAGAAAAACTTGTTGAAGACAGATGTGAAGGAACTTATATGGTAAGGGATGAATTTGATTTAATTTTCTGTAATTAGATCTATGTTTTAGAAAATTAACTCAAGAGGTAGTATGAATGATAGTATAGCGGTTACCATCTGAGTCACCAGGGAACCTCCTCTACCATCAGATCAGATCAGTTGCTCAGTCGTGTCCTACTCTTTGTGATCCCATGAATCGCAGCACGCCAGGCCTCCCTGTCCATCACCATCTCCTGGAGTTCACTCAGACTCACATCCATCGAGTCAGTGATGCCATCCAGATATCTCATCCTCTGTCGTCCCCTTCTCCTCCTGCCCTCAATCCCTCCCAGCATCAGAGCTTTTCCAATGAGTCAACTCTTCGCATGAGGTGGCCAAAGTACTGGAGTTTCAGCTTCAGCATCATTCCTTCCAAAGAACACCCAGGGCTGATCTCCTTTAGGATGGACTGGTTGGATCTCCTTGCAGTCCAAGGGACTCTCAAGAGTCTTCTCCAACACCACAGTTTAAAAGCATCAATTCTTCGGCGCTCAGCTTTCTTCACAGTCCAACGCTCACATCCATACCTGACCACAGGAAAAACCATAGCCCTGACTAGATGGACCTTTGTTGGCAAAGTAATGTCTCTGCTTTTCAATATGCTCTCTAGGTTGGTCATAACTTTTCTTCCAAGGAGTAAGCCTCTTTTAATTTCATGGCTGCAGTCAAAATCTGCAGTGATTTTGGAGCCCCCCAAAATAGTCTGACACTGTTTCCATCATCCATACCTGACCACAGGAAAAACCATAGCCCTGACTAGATGGACGTTTGTTGGCAAAGTAATGTCTCTGCTTTTCAATATGCTCTCTAGGTTGGTCATAACTTTTCTTCCAAGGAGTAAGCCTCTTTTAATTTCATGGCTGCAGTCAAAATCTGCAGTGATTTTGGAGCCCCCCAAAATAGTCTGTTTCCGCTTCTTCCCCATCTATTTCCCATGAAGTGATGGGACCAGATGCCATGATCTTCGTTTTCTGAGTGTTGAGCTTTAAGCCAACTTTTTCACTCTCCTCTTTCACGCTCATCAAGAGGCTCTACCATAACGGTACCCTAATCTAGGACTTCCAGCTCCCAGAACTGTGAGAAATAAATTTCTGTCGTTTATAAGCTAAAAAAAAAAAAAAGAACAGAATCTAGAGTTAGATGAAGAGAAAGTCAGTCACTCAGTCCTGTTGGACTCTTTGCAACCCCATGGACTGTAACCCACCAAACTCCTCTGTCCATGGGATTCTCCAAGCAAGAATAATGGAGTGTGTTGCCATGCCCTCCTCCAGGGGATCGTCCTGACCCCAGGGATCAAACCTGGGTCACCTGCATTGCAGGCAGATTCTTAACCATCTGAGCCACCAGGGAAGCCCAATCTAGAGCTAGATGGCTTGGTTCATAACTTTTCTTCCAAGGAGTAAGCCTCTTTTAATTTCATGGCTGCAGTCACCATCTGCAGTGATTTTGGAGCCCCCCAAAATAGTCTGATACTGTTTCCGCTTCTTCCCCATCTATTTCCCATGAAGTGATGGGACCAGATGCCATGATCTTCGTTTTCTGAGTGTTGAGCTTTAAGCCAACTTTTTCACTCTCCTCTTTCACGCTCATCAAGAGGCTCTACCATAACGGTACCCTAATCTAGGACTTCCAGCTCCCAGAACTGTGAGAAATAAATTTCTGTCGTTTATAAGCTAAAAAAAAAAAAAAGAACAGAATCTAGAGTTAGATGAAGAGAAAGTCAGTCACTCAGTCCTGTTGGACTCTTTGCAACCCCATGGACTGTAACCCACCAAACTCCTCTGTCCATGGGATTCTCCAAGCAAGAATAATGGAGTGTGTTGCCATGCCCTCCTCCAGGGGATCGTCCTGACCCCAGGGATCAAACCTGGGTCACCTGCATTGCAGGCAGATTCTTAACCATCTGAGCCACCAGGGAAGCCCGATCTAGAGCTAGATGGCTTGGATTAAAATCTTGCCTCCACTCTTGACTAGTTCATGACTTTAGGGCATGTTACAGCAACTCTGTGTGCCTCAGTTTTCCCGGCTATAACATGGGGATAGTAAGAATGCATGCTTTACAAAGTTATTGTGAGGTATGAGTTAAGCTATGATTAGAATAGTGCCTGGCATGTAATAAGCATTATAAATAAATGCTGGTTAAACAATAATATAAAATAGAAAGAGAGAATGAAAGCAGTGAATGAATGAATTAAACCCAGGTGGGATGCTGGTGAGGATCAGCTCTCAGACTCAGTCATTTTAGTGGACTGCAGTAACGCAGAAGAAAATTTGTCTGGTCCAAAACATAGAGAAATTTGAATAAAACAACAATATTCTTAAAACAAAGGCAAACTTGAAACCACTGATTGGGGGCTAATACACAAAAACCCGTGGTAATTTTCCAATTTGATCCAGGTCCTATTGCTGGGGACTGGGACCAGACTGAGGTGGAGAAGCAAACATAAGTACACAGAGAGCTGAATTTAAGCTATCAATATAAAGTTAGAAGCATTGAAGAGAGGTCTAAGATATTAATATGAAAATAGGGCCAGAAAAATCTATCTATGTCCTGGAGGATGTGACAAAAATATTCTATATAGTTCTATAGATGGAAAAAAGTGCCACATGTAAAACAAATAAGTATGCAAAACAGCTGTGAGGTACTAACGAATATTGCTTACAATATTCAGAGATTTTATTCTAATGAAATGAATATAAAAATGTTTATGAACAACCCAACTATGTATTATATAAGATACACACTTCAAATTCAATGCCATGGGTAGTTTGAAAGTAAAAAGATAGATAAAGATATTCCATGCCAATATTCATTTATTAAAAAGGAGTGGTTCTATTCGTATCTGATAAAGTATATTTCAGAACAATAAAAATTGCTAGAGAAAAGGAGGGACATTATGTAATGATAAAAGGATAAATTCACCAGGAAGACATAACAAATTGAATTGTGTACATACCAAACAATACATATGAAGAAAAAAAAAAATCATGAAACAAAAATAGACTGAAAGACAAATCCAGAATTTGCTCATAAATAGCTGAACAATATAATCAAACCAGCAGATCTAATTGACATATATAGAGCATTTAACTCAGCAATAGCAGAGTATGTATTTTTTAAAATCAAGCCTCTATGGAAAAGTAGCTAAGACAGACTATATCTTGGGGTATAAAACACCAAATTAAAATCATATAGAGTATATTTTCTGACCATAATGAAATCAAACTAGAGATCAAAAACAGAAAGACAATAGAAATACCTTCAAACACGGAAATTAAACAACACACTTCTAAAAATTCATGTATCAAAGAGGAAGTCTCGACAGAAACAACAACGAAAAGAACAGAATGACAATGAAAATACAGCATATCAAAATGCTCTATGAAATGTCATAAAAGAAGTTCTGAGAGGGGAATTTATAGCATTAAATGCTTGCATGAGAAATGAAGAAAGTTTTCAAATTAGTAATTTAAGTTTCTACCTCAAGAAACTAGACAAAGAAGACCAAAGCAGCAGCAGAAGTAAGATAATGCAGAGCATAAATAAATAAAATTGAAAATAGGAAAACGATAGAAAAAATTAGTGAAACAAGAAGTTGCTTGTTCAAAACAAGCAAACAAATGAAAATCAAATGGATAGACCTCTAGCAGGCTTCCCTGGTGGATCAGTGGTAAAGAATCTGCCTAACTTGAATTTAGTGTGGAGTAGATGAAGACCAATATTAAGAGTTAAAAGTTTTTGCTTTTGTACAGACTCCTACAGGATCATATGATAAATTGTGGCATAATGATTTAGTCGCATAAAAGCCCTTGATTACACTGCAACAAGTATTTTATCCTGACAAGTAGATCGTAGAAAGAAATTATTTTTAGAGAATAGAAGAAATAAGTTAGTTTCTTTTGGGTAGCTACTAACTTGCTCTCGATAGAGTAGAGCACAGTACTAGAGTTCCTAATGGTTGATGGTAAGGAGGCATTCACTGGTCAGTTTATTTTCCTTTTCAGTTTTGCTCAAACAAAATGGGTTGTTTCTGCTGAATTTTAACCAGTAATGAATGAAGGGGATGTCCTCACTTATTTATACATTAATATACTATGTCAGTGTCGATAAAATTATAGCTTCACTGTTAGTTTACTATTTACCAGATTTTCTATTTTTTAGGACAAAACTAGGGACTGGGAAGCCTGGTGGGCTGCTGTCTCTGGGGTCGCACAGAGTCGGACACGACTGAAATGACTTAGCAGCAGCAGCAGCAGCAGGACAAAATTGTAATCATAATATAGAAACCTTTATGAAATAATAGAATCGAAAATTGTGATACTTGTTTTTGTTGCTAAGTCATGTCTCACTCTTTTGTGATCTCATGAACTGTAACCCACCAGGCTCCTCTATCCATGGGATTTTCCAGGCAAGAATACTGGAGTGAGGGGCCATTCCCTTCTCCAGGGGATCTTTCCAGCCCAGGGATGGGACCTGCATCTCCTGTATTGGCAGGCAGATTCTTTACTACTGAACCACCAGGGAAACCGCATAGCAGTAATTTGACTAATCTTAAAAAAAAAAAAAATTGTGATGCTTAGATATTACTCAAATTAACAGAGTTGGCACATATGTAAAATCAATTCATTTACCAATTTGTTGAAATGTATTAAGAGTTGGAACTCTACTGCAAAAAATGTTTAAGCAAACTTTCTGCTTTGGAACATATTTGAGTAGTAAAGGGCAATGGTTAAGAATTCTGGCTTTTGTGGTCAAACGTATCTGCTCTGTGATCACTAGCTGTGTGGTTTTGAGTCAAAGTAGACTTTTCTGGGTACAAAGCAGGGCAAAGCAGACCTTCCTGGTACAAAGATAACAGGAGGAGGAATTTGTCTCAAAAAATTCTGATAATTGAATTAAGTCCAGCTTGTGATACACAGTGCCTGATAAACTACTCAAACAGTGTTAGGTTTTACTGGAATTTATCATTGCCTTGGTATCATAATACTGTCAACTATTGGTTCTACATATGAGAAAGCTTTTACATGGAAATCTGATTAATAGAGTTTTCTGTATGTATGTGTATGTAAGACTTTAATGATGAAGCTGTTGTAATATTAGAAAATAAGACAGCCATTTATATTGAGTTGCTATGTTACAGGCACTGGTGAAGAATTTTCACATATTTTATTTCATATTTCACATGCATTATCTCACTTTGTGTGCAGAAGAGCCATGTAGGATAGCAATATTCTTTTCATTTCAGAATTGAGATAAGAAAATTTCTGTTTCGAGAGTCACAGATATATAGCCACAAAACCATATTCAAATATCCTAAGTCCCTAGTTTTACTGTCTTGTAGAAAACATGATTAAGCCAAAATACTGATTGAATGGAGATTAACTTTGATACTTCTGCTTGTTTAACTGATTGAAGCACAGGTCATGATGCAATTTCTACTCCTGCTATTGTGTATGTGTACGACTATGCTGGAAATGTCATAAAATAACTGTTGTCATAAAATGTCATAAAATAATTATTCATAGCTTTTAGTGGATTTGTGATAAATTGTCAATATATAGGTTACAAGGTCTGACTGATGAAATTATATGATAGATGGATAGATAGATAGATAACAGTTACTAGGAAAAGTAAGAGGCAGTCTGGCTTTATCATAAATGGATAAAAGACTCATTTTGCTAAGAATCAAGGAACCTGGGCATTTGTAAAGCCTCAGGAAAGTGCCCCTAAACTTTAGCAACCAGGAGAAGTGAAACTAGCAGAAGGATGAAACAGAGGGGAAAATGATCCCCTTATCCACAATTCTCAAACATTTTTAAACATCAAAAATGACATATCATAATATACTGAAATCTTTTAAGCATTTGTTTTTTAAATATATGAGTGAACATGCTGTTTTATAAACATGCAGCGAAAGAAAGCATTTCATGTTAAGAAATTAGAGTTCATATTGCATTTGAAAAAATAAATCATTCAATATTTAAATATTTGGGTGAAGACAGAGTTTTTGATATTTTTCTGGATTTATTATATAATTTAGGTATTTTGGGTTTGGCATTTACATATTAAAATTTGCTGTTTCATATTGAAAATTTGATATTGCATAGTTAAAATATTGATATTTCAATATTTCCATATTGAAAATTTGATAGTTTTAGCTCTAAGGCTGAAGTTTGTATTCCAATCTTTGTACGCCCTCTTCTGGTTACTGGAAAGTACAAAAAATTCTGAATTTTCTCAATGGATTCCAAGATTTGTATCAACATTTTTATATTTTTATACTTAAATTTCTGAAATATGACAGTAAATCACCACTTCTGATAGTTGGTGATTGACCAGTTGATCATACAGTGTATGATGATCAGAAATGATCTGTATGCCCCAGGGACCTCTAAGAGGCTTACTTCTGGGAGCCAAGATGCTTTGAATCTTAGGGATCAAATGGGAACACCATATGGGAAGAGGAAGAAAGAAGGAAGAAAACAGACGTAATTAGGCAGTTGTTACATGTAAAGTGAAGTCCTAGGTATTTCTGAGCCATCGTCTCAAAGAGATCAATAATTGCTGTTTTGACAAGAAGGAAATTGAGGCACAAAAAGCCTAAGTGATTTCCCCAAGATTACATAACTGGTAAAGCCAGACATCTGACACCTCCTTTACTTAAATCCTGTTCTGTCTTCATTAATGGGCTTCACTGGTGCCTCAGGCAGATGAGATGAGAGAGGCTTGCGTTCGATCCCTGTGTTCGGAAGATCCCCTGGAGAAGGGAATGGCTACTGAATCCAGTATTCTTGCCCAGAGAATTCCACAGACAAAGAAGCCCACTACAGCCCATGGGGTCATAAAGAGTCAGACACGACTGAGCAACTAACACTCCACTGTCTTCATTAATACATAATAGAAGGCAGAGAGGCAGGAAAAAAGTAATGTATAGCACAGAAAAGTTTGTGATTTATTCATTCAATTACTCATTTAACAAGCATGATTTGATTTGTGGATTGTAAAGTACATACTGTTAAAATAATTTAAATCTATTTTAATTTGCAGTATTTTTGTGGACAGACTGACCTATAAATATTGTCAGATGTCAGATAATCTCTTCATTATGTAGTGATAACATGAAGTAATGAGTAATGAATAAGAGCAAGTGAGAGCAAATTGCATTCTCTTATTCTTTATTTTAGCAAACACACAAAAGCTGTGTTTTTCTTATCCCCCAGAGAGAAAGGGAAAAAAGAGACAGGATAGAAGGACAGTGATTTTTACCTAGTGCTGACTACACGTGTTTTATATATTTTGTTTTTATTAATTGTCTCAACAAACCTGTGATATGAGGCATTGATTTTTAATTATAAGATAGCCATATATCCTGGCTTGCCAGATTGTCCTGGTTTACTTCTGCCGTCCTGGGATAATTATTAATAGCACCTTCTTTCACTCTTAAAAATATCCTAACTTGGTGTATGTGTGTGTGTGTGTGTGTGCGTTAGTCACTCAGTCGTGTCTGACTCTTGGCCATCCCATGGACTGTAGCCCACCAGGCTCCGCTATCCACGGAATTCTCCAGGCAAGAATGCTGGCGTGGGTGGCCATTCCCTTCTCCAGGGCATCTTCCTGACCCAGGTATTGAACTCTGGTCTCCTGCACTGCACGCAGATTCTTTGCCACCTGAGCTACCAAAATATCCTAATTTGAACAGTGTATTATATGTCCTTTTAACGATCTGTTTTGTACTTATACAAACCAAGGCCCAGACAAGTTAAGCAACTTGCCCAAGGTGATCAGTTTGCGAGCTACCCGGTGAGGACTGGGAGAAAACTCCGCCTAACCCTAAAGCCCAGACTCTTCTTGCTGTGCCAAGGTTGTATCTGTCACACCCTCAGAATTTCTTCAGAGCCTTTTTGACTCTCCCTTGCCTCTTGAGGTAATGTGATTTATTGCTTATCTTGCAGGCTTTATAGGCTAAGTCATAACTGCGATTAAATTCTCCATGTAAAATATAATTTCATTTTCAAAAGGAAACACAGATCTTGCTGATAGAACCACTCATGAATGCTAACAGCCTTCTTAACTGCAGTCCCCGGTTGCTTTGTCAACTGATCACCATACAGTGCTTAACTCAGTCATATCAAAAGGTTCCTGTGATACTGAAAGGCTGTATTATCTTTATTTAATATTCTGCCTTTTCTGTGGTGCTCTGTCAGATCAAAGTGTTGACCTTGTTGAATGATCATTTTGCTAATGAGTTCCTGGTAAAATTGTGTCATTGTCAGAGAAGAGAGACTCCTTTGAATGAAAACTTTCAAATGTCAATTAAACCAGATCCTTGAAATTTATCCTCTGGAAAACTGTCCATGGGTGAAACATACTGTATGAACATTGGGGCAGAGCTAGAGGGTGGGGAGTAAGTTGCAGTCAAAATGTGAAATGCACAGCAAGGAGGCCTGTGGGGGAAGAACTTACAAAAAGTCTGCTTGCAGGCATATAGGCGTATACCTAAAGGGAAGTGGTTTTACCCCCCTTTGCTTAAAGATAGTTGAGGGTGGGCGATCTAAACAGCTAGACAGTAAAATACCATGTTTGATAAAACTCATTAACTTTAATGTGACTTAACACACTTCTTCTCCCAGGAGTACTTTATTTTTTTCCTCCTAGAAATTAAAAAAATGAGAATATAGACAAAAATTTCAACATCGATTGACAGCCTAGACACACTTCAGTGAGGAGTCTACTTGGAAAGTCTTAATGCAGAGGTGAAGTCAATCTACTCTGTCAGTTGCTAGGGTGCCTCTCAGCATAGCACATGTGTTTAGGTGGACTTAAAGAAATATTGTGAATGACAATTTTAAAAAGCTGTTCCCTTTCTGGGCTCTGTCCCCGACTTAAAATTCCCAATTATATACTCTATTTATCTCTCTCTTGGCTTAAAATAACATATACATAATACAAGTGTGTCATAAACTTTCTCACTTTTGTGTGAGAAACACTTTGTGTTTAATGTGGGGAGAAAAGAATTTTTTGGTGGATAATGAGGGAGTAGGAAAGAAAAATAATTCAAAACCTACTTTGTACAGAGAAAAAACACCCTGGATTTTGCAAAAGCACTTCTGCAAAGTCAGTGAGCTGGGATGCTCTTGAAGGTTTGCAAAATCCAACTGCAAGAATAATTTAGCATTTTACAGCATCTTCTTTCTTATCTTGGCTTATTAGGGATTGCCAAAATGTATTCCAAAGAACATTAAAAGAAGCTTCCCTTTCTTTTTTCCACTCTCATATGCTTGTGTCTAGCCACTTAATAGCCCATAATCAGGTGAATTGTTTATGATGCTATTAAGTGAAGACAGCCTACAGTGAAGGTGCCTTGATGTGTTGCCATGGAAATGCCACAAGCACTGATTTGGCATTAGGATTTTTGGCCACATTGTAGAAATAAGCATAGAGAGAAGACAAGTTGAGATTTTCTTTAAAAGAATTTAAAATAAAACCTGTTATATTCATCCCTTGCTTGTGCAACAGATATGTCCTTTAAAGAATTTATTTTTCATAACTTAAAAATATACTGTTATAGATATTTTAAAGAATCCTGATAGCCATTGTTGGCAAGCCTGGAAACAACAAAATTGTTGTTGTTGTAAGTGATAATAGTACCTATCCTCTGGTTATATTATTTTAGTATATTTAGATGTCATAATGAGTGTCATAATGTCTGGTAAGCATTCAGCAAGGTTTTTAACAAGTAGAGGTTAAAGCATCTGCCTGCAATGCGGGAGACCCCGGTTCGATCCCTGGGTCGGGAAGATCCCCTGGAGAAGGAAATGGCAACCCACTCCAGTATTCTTGCCTGGGAAATCCCATGGACGCAGGAGCCTGGTGGCCTACAGTCCATGGGGTCGCAAAGAGTCAGACACGACTGAGCAACTTCACTTTCACTTTCACCTTCAGGCAGATTTCTGGGCTTCCTAGGTGGCGCTGCTGCTGCTACTGCTGCCACCTGCCAATACAGGAGACGTAAGAGAAGCAGGTTCGATACCTGGGTTGGAAAGATTCCCCTGGAGGAGGGCATGGCTACCCACTTCAGTATTCTTGCCTGTAGAATCCCATGGACAGAGGAGCCTGGCGGGCTACAGTCCATGGGGTCACAAAGAGTCGATACGACTGAGAGACTAACATTTTCACTATCTTTATAGTGAACAACTTTATAGTGTAAAGTATAACACTTTATAATGTTAGGGAGTAGCATCTTTCACTATCTTTATAGTTATAGTCACTAACGTTACTTTTCATTAGTAATTCAAAATAAGAATTTTGGGACTCTTGCAGGTCAAGATAAGCTAAGAAAACCTTTTTCTTTCTGGATTCCTGACTTGCCAAGTGATGCTCTCCCCGCCACTTCCAGTGAGTCACTTACAGACCTCATGGTTCTCATTCCTGTAGGCTCTGCTAGGCTGGATGGAGATCCTGGTTCCTGGGCAATGGAGGGAGGAGGGGGGGGGTCCTCCAAAGGATACAGGAAGTGATTCATTGAACCTGCAACTATAAACTGCCACCTTTGATCACTTAGAGGTTCTCATGCTAAGGGATGAGGGGGCATACAAAGGAATACTGTACTGGCAAGGATAATCAATCTGCCCTCTTTCACAAGGCAAGAATCGCTGTAAGTTTCTTTCCCAAGATCACACAACTGTTGAATGGCTCAAAAAGCATTTAAACCTCGGAATTTCTGCCTCTGATGTCCATGTTCTTACTGTCATATTGTAAAAGAGGTTCTCAGGAAACCTTGAAATGAATGCTCATAATGCTTGGAATATGTATAATCAGATCCTGTATTTTCTAACAAAATCAGAGCAATTACAGAAACAAAATTTGGGATATGAATAAGAAATAAGAGATCATTAAGTAATTTAATCTCTACCAGGTAATTGAAGGCATTAAAATATTAATATCCAGATATTAACTAATAAAAGTATATATTAACATGCTAAGTAGTATTTTAAAATTTTACATGGAGACAGTGAGATAAAAGAATACTGCAAATATGGTAATAAAGAGAAATGGTATATGAATGGTAGACTTTCCCCCAAAGAAAGTCATAGAGCAATAGGTCATCGGGGCTTGGCACTCACATTAAAATAATGGAAATTCAACATCATGCTTTCTGATTTTATTTGACTTAGGGAATCAAGCTAAAAGATGGAAATCAGTGAGCAACAGATAGACTTACCATACTTTAGAATTTAGAGTCAAATAATCACAAAAACAAACATAAAACTTTACTTTGAGAGAGAGGGATGTAGAGTTCTGGAAGAAGGTTCTGCCCCATCTAAATGGAGGTTTCCTTTGGGTTGGAACTTTGAGTGAGATCTCTTTGAGTTACCTATTATTAGGTGAACAATTGGCCCAATTTGGTGGCAGGAAACAAACCTTTATTTTGGTTATAAGGTCTTTGTGCAGGTGATGAGTGTGGTCAGGACACAGCAGATGTATTTCATTGTCTGCTCCATGGTGTCTGGAGGCTCCAATGGACGATCCAAATGCCCCGTGTCTGTGCTGGAGGCACGTGGGGAGGTGGATTCTGAGGTCAGAATCAGAGTCTTCTGAGTGCTCACTCAGCTGCCTGTAGGCAGGGACTTCTGACCAGAATACCCCTCGGTAGTCTCTCCTTACAGCCAGGACTTCCCACTAACAATGAATGGTTGGGTTCCCAGTCCACGCATTGTCAGAGGGACAGAGCCAGTCAGAAGCTGTAGCGAGGTGTTGCTTCTCCTGCATTCTGTTCTCAAAGCAGCCACAAAGGCCAGCCCAGGTTCAAAGGAAGGGGAAAGCAGCTCTGCTTCTTTACAGCAAGAGGCAAGGTTCTGGGGAAGGTTACAAGGGACAGGAAGTATTCTTGTTTCTGTAAAAGGTAACCTATCACAGACCTGAAAAATGAGTAGAAATTAACTGAGCTAAGGAGTGAGCGTGCAACAAGATGAAGAAGAAGAGCATTCTAATGGAAGCAAAGAGGACCACAGGGAACTTGGATACCTGGAGAGAGGAGTGGTACCATTTAATGAGACAGGAAACACTAGTCCCAGGAGAAGATCAAGTGTAGACTTTTGCTTTGAGATGACTTTTAAACATTCAAATTCAAATGTCAGTTTGCAGTGCCAGGAACTCAAAGTGTTTCATCAGTTACAGTTACAGTTCAGTCGCTCAGTCATGTCCAACTCTTTGTGACCCCATGAATCGCAGCACGCCAGGCCTCCCTGTCCATCACCATCTCTTGGAGTTCACTCAGACTCACGTCCATCGAGTCGGTGATGCCATCCAGCCATCTCAACCTCTGTCGTCCCCTTCTCCTCCTGCCCCCAATCCCTCCCAGCATCAGAGATTTTTCCAATGAGTCAACTCTTCACATGAGGTGGCCAAAGTATTGGAATTTCAGCTTCAGCATCATTCCTTCCAAAGAAATCTCAGGGCTGATCTCCTTCAGAATGGACTGGTTGGATCTCCTTGCAGTCCAAGGGACTCTCAAGAGTCTTCTCCAACACCACAGTTCAAAAGCATCAATTCTTCGGCGCTCAGCTTTCTTCACAGTCCAACTCTCACATCCATACATGACCACAGGAAAAACCGTAGCCTTGACTAGACGGACCTTAGTCGGCAAAGTAATGTCTCTGCTTTTGAATATGCCATCTAGGTTGGTCATAACTTTCCTTCCAAAGAGTAAGTGTCTTTTAATTTCATGGCTGCAATCACCATCTGCTGTGATTTTGGAACCCCCCAAAATAAAGTCTGACACTGTTTCCACTGTTTCCCCATCTATTTCCCATGAAGTGATGGGACCAGTTGCCATGATCTTCGTTTTCTGAATGCTGAGCTTCAAGCCAACTTTTTCGCTCTCCTAGCATTCTTTGGCATTGCCTTTCTTTGGGATTGGAATGAAAACTGACCTTTTCCAGTCCTGTGGCCACTGCTGAGTTTTCCAAATTTGCTGGCATATTGAGTGCAGCACTTTCACAGCATCATCTTTCAGGATTTGAAATAGCTCAACTGGAATTCCATCATCTCCACTAGCTTTGTTTGTAGTGATGCTTTCTAAGGCCCACTTGACTTCACATTCCAGGTGTGAAGTGTTTCATCAGACTATATCAAATAGATTTTCGCATGGTTCAGTCTGCGCTTATGAACTGGAAACTCTAACCTTCCTTAAATTACTCTGTCATATTGAGAGCTTCTCATTTAGTCATTCCTTTAACCAATAAGTATATATTGAGCACCCTAAGTACCAATTACTGTTCTAAGCACAAGGGGTGGTGCTGCTGGGAAGAAATCAAAGTTTCTGTGCACATAGAACCTACATTTCAGTGATGTAAGTTCCATCATAGACAGTCAACCCACAGATAAGTACAGATAAGATCCCTTGGCATCTGCAGGATATTGATTCCAACATCTCCCACCCCAAATACCTATATCATCAGATGCTCAAGTCTCTTATATAAGATGGTATTATTGTGCTTAGTCGCTCAGTCATGTCCAACTCTTTGTGATCCTATGGACTGTGGCTGGCCAGGCTCCTCTGTCCATGGGGATTCTCCAGGCAAGAATACTGGAGTGGGTTGCCATGCCCCCCTCCAGGGCATCTTCCCAACCCAGGAATCAAACCCAGGTCTCCTGCATTGCAGGGCAATTCTTTACCGTCCAAGCCACCGGAGAAACCCATAAGATGGTATAGTATTTGTGTATAACCTGTGCACATCTTCCTGCATATTTTAAATAATCTCTAGATTACATAGAATACCCAATACAATGTAAATGCTATGTAAATAATTACCAGCATGCTACAAATTCAAGTTTTGCTCTTTGGAACTTTAATATTTTTCAAAGATTTTTTATCCACTTTGGTTGAATCCTTGGATGTAGAACTTACAGATTAGGAGAACTGACTGTATAAATTATAATTGTAAGTGCTACGAAGAACAAAGGTAAGGCATGTATGGTAGAAGACAGTGATAGGTGGCAGTCATATCAGACATTGAAAAGAAGACATTAATAAGGTATAAGGTGATTGATAATGGTGGCCTGCTGGGGATGGCAGGGAAATGATTACCTGAGTCCAACTGAGCTGCTATATAGAGCCACCTGAGCAGAATTCTGACTTGCAAGTGTTCCGTCATGATTCCACAGGTAAGAGCTTCATTCTATTGGTTCCTCGGTTCCTCAATCAGATACACTAAACATCTGATGAGTCAATTCAAGTGGAGTTCCAGCAAGCAGGTATCACTGAGAAGGATGTTTGAGGCAAAGGGTAGGGCAACTCTAAAAGCCTGCTGCTGCTGCTGCTGCTAAGTCAAGTTAAGTTTATTTATTTATCCTGGATATATTTAAGAACAGGGTGGCCAGTTTGACTGGAGAGAAAGTGGTAGACGAGGTTGCCGATGTATCCAGGGACGAGCACATGGAGGGCCGCTTATGTCAACATAAGGAAGGTTGACTTTATCCTAAATGTAATAGAAACTATCAATAATTTTAGGTAGAAGAGTGGCATGACCTTAATTATATTTTAAATAGATCTGTCTGGCTGCAGTGTGAAAATAATCAAGAAGGGTTTAAGAGTGGGAGCAGGAAGTCGGGTAGGAGGTTATTGCAATGATCCAGAAAGAGAAAACAGTGGCTTAGACCAGGGTGATGGAGACAGAGAAACTGAGAGCAGTCCGGTTTGGGGTAAGTTTAAAGGCAAAGCCTATAAAATAAGCTCTCTCCTGCAGGTCATCCTGCAGCAATACAGTTTCCATTCACCAGCCCACATGAGCTGGTTTGGTTTATTTTCCAGGCTATTGTACTCCTATCGCTCACTGGGTCCATAAAGTGTCCTTTCCATTCACATCACCTGTGGGGAGAGCATGCTTCCTGCCCCTCTGATGTGACTCATGGTGCTTGATCACAGCATGTGTGCCTTGTCTATTTCTCCAGAGTGACTTTCCCCTGCATGATGCTTCTTGATCTCTCAAGCAAAAAGACCCTGTTGATCCCATTCCTCTGCTCTCCAGGCAGTACTGGGTGTGTCAATCGAGGCACTACCCAGTGACAGCCTCCTCAAGAGTCCCTGAAGTACTGTGGGCAGGAGAACATTAAGACTGTGTGGTATAGCCATCTTAAAGCTCTAGTATATCAGTTAATGATTTTCACCATTCTAGGAATCTTAGAACTTTAAATGATGAAACCAGCTTATGGTGAATTGAACAATAGCATTCACTCTTATATTTGAAAGCTCGTGTTCTTCCTCTTATAACGCCACTCATTTATTTAATTTTTAAATGTTTTCTTATCTTTGATTTCCTTTGTGCTTTATCCTGAAAATTATCCCTTAAATCTGTAATTTGAGGGATAAGCTTTTAAGCTTTTCTGGAATCAAGAAAGGATTTCAATTAAATAAATGAACAAATGAATGAATATTTAAGTAAATAAAATACGTTGTCTTAGAGAGCTTACAGTGAAGACCTGGGGAAAAAAAAACTTATTTACCAAATAGAGAAAAGCTTCACAAGGCATCTTAAAGCTTATTTTTCACATGTATGAAAGGCAATGATGAACTAAGATTGAATTTCTTTGAGTACAGGACTTTAGAAAATGATCTCAGGTATTTTTTCAAGTTGCAATGTATTTGACATATAACACTGTGTAAATTTAAAGCGCATGTGCGTGCTGTGTCGCTCAGTCATGTCCGACTCTTTGTGACCCTATGGACTGTAGCTCTCCAGGTTCCTCTGTCCATGGGATTTTCCAGGGAAGAATACTGGAGTGGGCTGTCATTCCCTTCTCTAGGGGAACTTCCCGACCCAGGGATCGAACCCGCATCTCCTATGTCCCCTCCATGGGCAGGCAGATTCTTTACCACAGATTCTGAGCCACCTGGGAAGCCTCGAGATTATCCTTTCTAATGTGTTGAATATATTGGTGTAACCATTTTGTAAATTGGTAAAAACCCAAACAGTATTAAGCCAAATAACTCACAATTTTCTTTTCTACTGGACATTTAAAATGAACCATTTTAACATGCTGACTTGATACATTTGTGTATTGTAATGTGATTGCCACGTGCTATGCTGTGCTGTGCTAAGTCACTTCAGTCGTGTCTGACTTTCTGCCACTCCATGAACCGTGATCTGTCAGGCTCCTGTCTATGGGATTCTCCAGTCAAGATTACTGGAGTGGGCTGCCAATTCCTTCTCTAGGGATCTTCCTGACTCAGGGATTGAACCAGCATCTCTAATGTCTCCTGCATTGGCAGGCGGGTTCTTTACCACTAGTCCTGCCTGGAAAGCCCTGTGATTGCCATAGAAGTGATAATTAGCACCTGTATGATCTTGAGAATGTATCATAAATACTCAAAGATAGAATATGTGTTTACTAGGAAGAATTTCTGTCCAGAGAAAATTGTGAAATATTGGGAAGAATTAATGAAAGTAGTTATGATTGGGGCTTTTTAGATGATTCTTTAAAAAAGTGTTTTCTTCTGCTTGAGAAGTTCTACATGGAAAAGAAGATAGAATAGATGGGTTAAATAAAAAGTAATTCTTACAAGTAGCATAATATGTAACTTTCTAACAAACTTATTTTTGGAAAAAAATTTAAAATAGCATGTAGTTTTAAAATATTTTAATGAAAACTTTGGGTTTTATAATGCACTGTATCAAATTTGAAACAATTTTAAATGAGCTAATTAGAGGAGAAAATGATGACTTATGGGCAAATCACAATAGTAGATCAAATTTGTGATATTTTCTTGTTTGTGCTTCTATAGTTTGAGGACTAGTGCTCGAATTGATTGTAGGTTAGAATTGCCAGACCTGATTCAACCATTCACTGAAACCAGATTATACATTGCTAACCACTCTTATGGCAGAAAGTGAAGAGGAGCTAAAAAGCCTCTTGATGAAAGTGAAAGAGGAGAGTGAAAAAGTTGGCTTAAAGCTCAACATTCAGAAAGCGAAGATCATGGCATCTGGTCCCATCACTTCATGGGAAATAGATGGGGAAACAGTGGAAACAGTGCCAGACTTTATTTTTTTGGGCTCCAAAATCACTGCTGATGGTGACTGCAGCCATGAAATTAGAAGACGCTTACTCCTTGGAAGAAAAGTTATGTCCAACCTAGATAGCATTTTCAAAAGCAGAGACATTACTTTGCCGACTAAGGTCCGTTCTGAAGGAGATCAACCCTGGGATTTCTTTGGAAGGAATGATGCTAAAGCTGAAACCCCAGTACTTTGGCCACCTCATGCGAAGAGTTGACTCATTGGAAAAGACTCTGATGCTGGGAGGGATTGGGGGCAGGAGGAGAAGGGGACGACCGAGGATGAGATGGCTGGATGGCATCACGGACTCAATGGATGTGAGTCTGAGTGAACTCCGAGAGATGGTGATGAACAGGGAGGCCTGGCGTGCTGCGATTCATGGGGTCGCAAAGAGTCGGACACGACTGAGCGACTGAACTGAACTGATTAGGGTTAAGGATGAATAAGTCAAGAAATATTTTGGGGGAGCTCTTTTCACATTGAAACTCTAATCGGTAGGCGGAATTTAATAGCACCTGGATTAAGCAGAAGCCAACGAGGTAAAAATTGCTTCCTCTCTACCCATAAAAAAATTTCTCCTTTGCACTAGAAATTTTTAAAGGGAAAAATCATTCAGAGTGTATTTTTTGAGTACCTGGAAGCTATAGCAAGTTAGTTGAGAGCCTCTCACATGAGAGAAAAGATATATATATTTTTGAATCAGAGAGGAATTCACAGCAAAATGTACTCTATTCGGCTACCAGTTAAAGTGGCTTATCTGTGCTGCTTGCCAGTTAATACACACAGATTCGCACATACACCCACACACACCTACTGCCACTGCCGCTCTCCAAGATTCAGTGTCAAGCAAGGGAATTTCCAGCCAGACACCACTCACTTGGCTTTTACCCCATTTCTTTTTCCTCCCTTCAGATTGACTGGCGTTCAGTATGTCACACTGTTGATTATTAACTTCTTGAAATAACTTATCTGTTGTTTCCATAACTTCCTGGGGGGCCATAAAGACAGAGTCTTATCATACTTGGTAGAGTGGCCCCTGGCCTGTGCAGGCTTGGCCTAGATTGAGCATTCTGGCAATGACTGCCTTTGCAGACACAAGCAAATTGAGACATGGGTTACGTGTGCCTGAGTCTCCTAGGACCCAGATGGGAGCATGACATCAACTTAAAAGCACTAACTTTAGTCCAGTGAGAATCCTTGTTTTGGGGCATTGCTGCATCCTTACAAAGGCTGGTGTGAGTAAGGGAGTGCAGCTTCCTACTCTGATTTTTTTTTTTTAATTAGCTGAGGATAAAATGATGATGATATTTTCTGGATCTCGTGGTACCTGTAGTATGCATGGCTTTTCAAAAGCTGTAACTTGTTTTTATTGTCTCAGTCTTAACCTCTAATTCTAGGAGCAACATGAATTTAATAGCATGTAAATCCAGCTGCTTTAGATAGACAATGAATTAATAGTNTTTCTGGATCTCGTGGTACCTGTAGTATGCATGGCTTTTCAAAAGCTGTAACTTGTTTTTATTGTCTCAGTCTTAACCTCTAATTCTAGGAGCAACATGAATTTAATAGCATGTAAATCCAGCTGCTTTAGATAGACAATGAATTAATAGTAAAAAGAAGGGAAAGAACAAATTTGTTACCCATATCCCTTGTTTTTTCTTATTGTGACTGCAGCATTTTTTTTTTTTTTTAGTTTTTTATATGTTTAACACACACACATAACAACATAGCTGAAATAAACTTCTGTTTTGTTAACCTGGTATTACTTGTTACGCATAAAATACTAAAATCAAGCAAGTTGTGTTTTGATTAAAGAACTTAAGCATTTGGTTTTGGTTATCATAAACCTACTGATTTACTAACTCTTTTTTTTTTTTTGATAATACGTGCTAAGTCAATTCAGTCGTGCCCGACTCTTTGTGACCCCATGGACTGTAACCGGCCAGGATCCTCTGTCCCCGGGATGATACTAGGTTTATTTCTTCTGGGGGCCTGAGGAGCACTGGGGATAGGAGTAGTTACGGGGGAGCTGTACGGTCATGGCCTTAGGTGGTGGGCATCTGGGGTGCCTCAGCTTGCGAGTGCCCCTTTGGTGTCACCAGTAAAGCCATTGGGGGAGGTGGGCGCTGTTCCTTTCTCGCAAGGCACAGGGCAGGCAGTGGCCACAAGCCCAGCTCGCTCTAGGACAGGGTGCTTCATCTCGCGCTCCAGAAGCACGTGGTTCTACAGTGGGAGCCCCACGCAGACTCTGAAGGTACTCTCAATGCAGTTGGTGCTGGTGGAAGAGTGGGTTGGCCACCGGGCTGCCCCATCGCCCAAGCTGTGCTTGCAAGAGGAAGCCAAGCCGAGCAGCGACAGCACCGGTTGGAAGCTCTGTAGCTCTGGGTTGACATCTGTGCAGAGGATCACGCGCTGGCATGGTTTGGCAGCGGCTCCAGGTCCGGCGTGAGGGGCCTGGCCAGGAGCGAGTCCCCGAATGTGTTGTGCAGTTCCAGCCTGTTGGCACCGCCCAGCATCCGCTCTGCTGTGTACTCATCCAGGACACGCTTGCTGTCGCCCACGTATAGCACGTGCTTGATGACCATGCAGTGACCTGGCTCCTCGCCCTGCAAGTAGAGCGCTGCGTCGTCGTGCACCAGCACATCGTATACCACGCTGCTCTTGGACACCTCCTTGGAGTGGAACTGAGTTGACACCGACGGGTTCTGCCCGTCATTGTTGCCAGGTGGCTGTAGCTCACGATGGACAAGGTCTTGAAGCCAGAGACAATACGGAAGTCCGTGAGCACGAACCTGACCTTGGTCTGGCCCAACTGATAGTCGTCTCCACCCACAAAAACACGGCACTGCTACGTGAGCTCCAGGGTACCAGGCACTGGCGTGGTCTGTGAGTACCCACCGAGGAAAGTGCAGTCCTTCAAGATGCTGGCCACCCTGGAGAGCATGGAGGGCAACATGCTGGACGGTGCGCACCAGGCTCTCGGCAGTGTCACTGAGACCCAGGAGCACTTTGCAGAAGCGCTCAGGGTTGGTGGTCCACACCATAGGACGTCTCCTCCGGATGCAGTGCAGCGTGTGCGCGCGCGTGCCTGGGATGACGTCGTCGGCGTGTGCGCTCCGGTTAGTTAGTTGTGAGGAACTCGGGGGATACAGACAGAGCAGAGAGAGCCCAGAGTTTCCAAGAGCGGCCACAATAGCTCCTGCAGAGCCTGTGAGTACGTGTCACCTCCTGCAGGTTCAGAGAAGAGCATGCTCGAGTTGGAGGACAGGTGGCCGTCGAGCACCACCATGGGCAGTGAGCTGAAGTCACGAATAGCTCCTGGCCCCCGTTGTCCAGGCTCAGGCTAACGAGGGCCGTGGGCCTCAGCCAGTGGTTGTAGCTGGCCTCCTTGCGGCGGGTGCAGGTGGCCCGGGACAGGTGCAGTCCAGCATGGCAGGGCTCAGCCTGGAGTGGTTGTTCCTGTCCCAGCGGAGCAGGACCCCGAGCTGGGGCACCTGCTGGACGGCCTGGAGGGTGAAGCATGTGGACCTGGCTTCGCGGTTGACAAATATGATCCAGTACTTAATATAAGCCCTTGGCGTCGGGCTGTAGCGGGCAGCGGGCTCTCAAGCCCACAGCGGGCTCTCAACCTTGAACTCGGTTTTCATCCATCACGAGGAATGGTGCGGAGTCGGCGGGGACAGCGGCTGGTGGCTAAGTAAAACTTTTTATAAAACTTTTAATAGAGCTATAAAGTTAATCATAATTTTTTAAAAAAATTTAAGGCGATAACACATAACAGTTTAAGTTCAGCTTGGTTTGATTCAAACATATCTTTCTAGACCTAAGACTGTATGAAACATTTTATCTGGGCATTTCAATGAAAACGAGTCCCTTTGTTGGTATGTGTGTGTGTTTAAATTGGAGGATAATTGCTTTACAATGTTGTGTTGGTTTCTGCTGCACAAAATGCGAATTAGCCCTAAGTATACATATATCCCCTCCCTCCTGAGCCTTCCTCCCACCTCGCCCCACCCCACCTCTCTAGGTCATCACAAGAGCACGCGGGTAAGCTCCCCGTGCTGCACAGCTGCTTCCCACTAGCTAGCTGTTGTACACATGCTGGTGTGTACATGTTAGTGCCACTCTCTGGATGTGTCCCACGCTCTCCTTCCCCTCCTGTGTCCACTAGACTGTCCTCACCTTTGGGTCCATTCCTTCCCTGCAAATAGGTTAATCAGTACCATTTTTCTAGATTCCATATATATTTGTTCAGTTCAGTTCAGTCAGTTCAGTCGCTCAGTCGTGTCCGACTCTTTGCGACCCCATGAATCGCAGCACGCCAGGCCTCCCTGTTCATCACCATCTCTCGGAGTTCACTCAGACTCACATCCATCGAGTCAGTGATGCCATCCAGCCATCTCATCCTCGGTCGTCCCCTTCTCCTCCTGCCCCCAATCCCTCCCAGCATCAGAGTCTTTTCCAATGAGTCAACTCTTCGCATGAGGTGGCCAAAGTACTGGAGT
>SJYT01019357.1:0-39823 GCA_006410635.1 Cephalophus harveyi | reverse complement strand
CATAAGGGTGGTGTCATCTGCATATCTGAGGTTATTGATATTTCTCCCGGCAATCTTGATTCCAGCTTGTGTTTCTTCCAGTCCAGCGTTTCTCATGATGTACTCTGCATATAAGTTAAATAAGCAGGGTGACAATATAGGATATTTGTTTTTCTCTTTCTGACTTACTTCACTCTATATAACATGCTCTAGGTTCATCCGCCTCAGTTCACCTGACTCAGTTGCCTTTCTTTTTACAGCTGAGTAATATTCTGTTGTATATTTGTACCACATCTGTCCATTCATCTGTCGATGGATATGTGGAGTGCTTCCATGTCCTGGCAATTGTAAATAGTGCTGCAGTGAACATTTTGGTACGCGTGTCTTTTTGAATTATGGTTTTCTCAGAGTATATGCCCAGTAATGGGATTACTGGGTCATAAGGTAGTTTTATTTCTAGTTTTTGAAGAAATCTCCATGTTATTTTCTATAGTGGTTGTATCAATTTGCATTCCCACCAACAATGCTAGAGGGTTCCCTTTTCTCCACATCCTCTCCAATATTTATTGTTTGTAGGTTTTTTGGTGATGGCCATTCTGACGGTGTGAAGGGGTACCTCATTGTAGTTTTGATTTGCATTTCTCTAATAATGCATTTCTCTAATAGTGATGTAGAGCATCTTTTCGTGTGTTTGTTAGCCATCTGTATGTCTTAGGAGAAATGTCTGTTTAGATCTTCTGCCCGTTTTTTGATTGGTTGTTTGTTTTTCTGATATTGAGCTGCATGAGCCGCTTGTATATTTTGGAGATTAATCTTTTGTCAGTTGCTTTGCTTGCAACTCCTATTCTGAGGATTGGCTTTTAACCTCATTAATAGCTTCCTTTGCTGTGTAAAAGCTTTTAATTTTAATTAGGTCCCTTTTGTTTTTATTTCCATTACTCTAGGAGGTGGGTCAAAGAGGATCTTGCTGTGATTTATGTCAAAGAATGTTTTCCTATGATTTTCTCTAGTTTTATAGCTTCTGGCCGTACATTTAGGTCTTTAATCCATTTGAGTTTATTTTTGTGTATGGTGTTAGGAAACGTTCTAGTTTCATTTTTTTTTGCATGTAGCTGTCTAGTTCTTCCAGCACCATTTATTGAAGAGGTTGTCTTTTCTTCATTGGATATTCTTGCCTGTCTGTCTTACATAGCTGATGTCCTGACTGACATCTCCTATAAAATTAGTGAAGGGATGACTTAATTCCTTTTATTTCATGACAGTTTCTGTAAGCTCACATAATCTTATAATTCTTTTATTGTCAGATTTAATATAAAACCTTAGATGGAATGACTGGAATATAGAATCGAAGAATATATGTTAACACAAATTTTAAAACTAAATTGTTTGCATGTTTACTTACTCTGTGATAAATAGATAAATATTTACTCTGTGAGGGCTTTCCTGGTAGCTCAGCTGGTAATGAATCCTCCTGCAGTGTGGGAGACCTGGGTTTGATCCCTGGGTTGGGAAGATCCCCTGGAGAAGGGAAAGGCTACCCACTCCAGTATTCTGGCCTGGAGGATTCCATGGACTGTATAAATCCATGGAGTCGCAAAGAGTCAGAGGCAGCTGAGCGACTTTCACTGTACTCTATGAAGCCCTTTAAACACTAGATGGCACTAAAAATATACCTTGAAAAATTTTGTTATTCATCACGTGGATGTAGTATTAATTTTATGAGCTTGTAAGTTGGTACATACTTTGTTTAAATTTTTTAAACATTTAAAACTGAAGTGCTACTACTGCAGTTGATTATTGAAAGAGGTAATAAAATCACCAAACTGCAGAAATACATAATTTGTAATTAAAGCTATTCAGTGTTCAGTGGACGACAGATATTACCTTTCTGAAGGCTTTCTCATCATATGTGTTTGCTCTCTAAATTCACTAAGGGAAAGCACTACTTTGCAAATGAACTTAATGGATAGGTCCTTCTTGTTTGGCTGCTCTAGATCTTAATTGTGGCACTTGGTATCTTTAATCTCCGTTGTGGTGGTATCTGAACTCTATATTGTGGCATGTGGGACCTAGTTCCCCGACCAGGAATTGAACTGGGACCCCCTGTATGACCAGGAATTGAACTGGGACCCCCTGTATTGGGAGTGCAGAGTCTTAGCCACTGGACCACCAGCAAAGTCCCCAATGAAGAGGTTCTTAAACTGTTTGATAATCTGATTGATGATGAAGCATGACGTATGAGCACATTGATAAAAGATTGAAATTCTTGACATGTAATACTTCCTCTAACAAAAAATAACATAAAACTAGTGATATGCCACTACATGAGGACATCAGTGAGTCACGATAGATTTATCATCAGACCAAGGAATATTTCCAGTTAGTCACAGCACAGAAAGCTTTGAAATGACCCAAAATATCACAGAAAGAGTTTCCTAAATTTGACAGCTGTCCTAAAATTTTACCCATTATTATTAGATAATTTGTGAAGCTGAAAGAAACTTTTATATACTATTGCAAGTAAACACAGTAAGATCAACTGTGCTAGAGGGAAGCCCGAGTTATCTTCTTTGTCCTGTGGAGACAGGATTGATGAGGATAGCCAGTCACCAGGGAGAGGTGTGTTAGGTGGCAACATAATTCATGTGTTCCATAGTGTCTAGATCTTGTGATATTTGTAGTATTTGCTTGCTTTAAAAAGTTTCTCATTTGTAGTGACTTCTCATTACAAACATGTTATTCATTTTTGTGTATAATATTGTATTTTTTTTCTTAAATAGGGTTCAAAAATGATATAAGCTTCAGATTGCACAAATTATTCATTTTTAGCCCATACAGTCTCTGCTTTCTTTTCACTATTGGACTTTTGTTTATGTTGTTTTCTTTGTTTTTTATGTCCTCTCAATATTGCCTTTCTAATTTCTACTTGCCTAGGACTAAAAGACCTGGTACATATATCATATTTCCTTCATGAAAAGGACTTTGATCTCTCTCTCAAAGCTCTACATTTCCTCAAGTCAATCAAGAATAATTTCTCCCTCATCTAGAAAAATGTATTTTTATTTCTTTTGTGACACATTACTTTGTATATCTTACATTATATATACTTATGACTGTGTTATTTTTCCCTGTTGGGGTCTTAACTTTCTGATGAAAGAGTCTAAATCTTACCCATATGCATCCTGTGTAATACTTAGCTCAGTGATTTATACCATAGGTATCCCCTATATATGTGTAAAGTTAATGAAGGTGTGAACATTGTTTGATCTGAGGGTCACAACATAACGTTTTTCTCTGCCTATTTATTCAAACTCTGAATATTTTGGTCTTAGGTGTATACTTGTATTTAAAATAAAATATGCAACAACCAGACTCTTGGAGAAAATAAAGGAGGGGTTTTTACATTTACAAGAAATCATGGTCCCATCTCGATATTGGCAATATTACAAGACCACAGATCCCTCTTCCAGCATATATTTAGTCTACATCAGAAGGCAACAAACTATAGCCCATGGGCTAACTCCGGTCAGCTGCCTGATTTTGTAAATAATGTTTTACTGAAACACAACTGATTCATTTTTATCATTTTGTGACTTAAAGCACATTTGAGTTGTTTCGATAGACTGTAATAGTGAGCAGAGCCTAAAATCTTTACCATCTGATGCTTTAACAAGAAAATTTTGCTGACCTCTGATATGAGTCTTCTTGGTAGTTAGGTAGGCAGATAACTGTACAGGAGAATCCAAAGCTTTCCTTTTAAAAAATGAGTTGGTAATAAGAGAACTACTAAAATTTTAGCTTTGGAGTTAACACTTTTTCCGTGTTTTAAAGCTTAGTTTTCTCTTGGAACATATACACCCCATTGGGTAGTAGGAACTACTCCATAGAAATTTGCAAACAGTAGAGAAAGACCAACACATCTTAGTTCCACACAAAGAGGTAGAACCTAGTGTGGTTTGCCCCACTAAGTAGGCCAGCCAGTAGTCACCAAATCAGTAACTTGTGAAGTCCTGCAGTTCAGTTCAGTTCACTCACTGTCATTTCTGACTCTTTGCAAACCCATGGACTGCAGCACGCAGAGCTTCCCTGTCCATCACAAACTCCCGTAGCTTGCTCAAACTCACTTCCACTGAGTCAGTGATGCCATCCAACCATCTCATCCTTTGTCATCCCCTTCTCCTCCCCACTTCAATCTTTCCCAGGATCAGGGTTTTTACAAATGAGTCAGTCGCCAGAGTACTGGAGTTTCAGCTTCAGCTTCAGTCCTTCCAGTGAATATTCAGGACTGATTTCCATTAGGATAGACTGGTTGGATATCCTTGCAGTTCAACAGACTCTCAAGAGTCTTTTCCAACACTACAGTTGTTGGGGAAAAAAAAAGCATCAATTCTTTGGCTCTCAGCTTTCTTTATAGTCCAGCTCTCACATCCATACATGACTACTGGAAAAACCATAGCTTTGACTAGACAGACTTTTGTTGGCAAAATAGTGTCTCTGCTTTTTAATATGTTGTCTAGGTTGGTCATAGCTTTCCTTCCAAGGAGCAAGCATCTTTTAATTTCATGGCTGTAGTTACCATCTGCAGTGATTTTGGAGCCCCAAAAAATAAAGTCTGACACTTTTTCCACTATTTTCCCTTCTATTTGCCATGAAGTGATGGAACCAGATGCTGTTATCTTAGCTTTCTGAATTTTGAGTTTTAAGCCAGCTTTTTCACTCTCACTTTCATCAAGAGGCTCTTTAGTTCTTTTTTGCTTTCTGCCATAAGGGTGGTGTCATCTACATATGTGAGGTTATTGATATTTCTCCAGGCAATCTTGATTCCAGCTTGTGCTTCTTCCAGTCCAGCGTTTCTCATGATGCACTCTGCATAGAAGTTAAATAAGCAGGGTGACAGTATACACCCTTGACGGACTCCTTTCCCAATTTGGAACCAGTCTGTTGTTTCATGTCCAGTTCTAACTGTTGCTTCCTGACCTGCATATAGGTTTCTCAAGAGGCAGGTCAGGTGGTCTGGTGTTCCCATCTCTTGAAGAATTTTCCACAGTTTGCTGTGATCCACACAGTCAAAGGCTTTGGTATTGTCAATAAAGCAGAAGTAGATGTTTTTTCTGGAACTCTCTTGCTTTTTCAGTGATCCAGCAGATATTGGCAATTTGATCTCTGGTTCCTCTGCCTTTTCTAAATCCATCTTGCACATCTGGAAGTTCACAGTCCACGTACTGTTGAAGCCTGGCTTGGAGAATTTTGAGCATTACTTTGCTAGTGTGTGAGATGAGTGCACTTGTGTGGTAGTTTGAGCATTCTTTGGCATTGCCTTTCTTTGGGATTGAAATGAAGACTAACCTTTTCCAGGCCACTGCCGAGTTTTCCAAATTTGCTGGCATATTGAGTGCAGCACTTTCACACCATCATCTTTTAAGATTTGAAATAGCTCAGCTGGAATTGCATCACCTCCACTAGTGTTGTTCATAGTGATGCTTTCTAAGGCCCACTTGACTTCATTCCAGGATGTCTGGCTCTAGGTGAGTGATCATATCGTCATGATTATCTGGGTCACGAAGACCTTTTTTGTACAGTTCTTCTGTGTATTCTTGCCACCTCTTAATATCTTCTGCTTCTGTTAGGTCCATACCATTTCTGTCCTTTATTGAGCCCATCTTTGCGTGAAATGTTCCCTTGGTATCTCTAATTTTCTTGAAGAGATCTCTAGTCTTTCCCATTCTGTTGTTTTCCTCTATTTTTTTGCATTGATCGCTGAGGAAGGCTTTCTTATCTCTCCTTGCTATTCTTTGGAACTCTGCATTCAGAAGTTTATGTCTTTCCTTTTCTTGTTTGCCTTTTGCTTCTCTTCTTTTCTTAGCTATTTGTAAGGCATTCTCAGACAACCATTTTGCCTTTTTGCATTTCTTTCCCATGGGGATGATCTTGATCCCTGTCTTCTGTACAATATCATGAAATTCCGTCCATAGTTCATCAAGCACTCTGTCTATCAGATCTAGTCCCTTAAATCTATTTCTCACTTCCACTGTATAATCATAAGGGATTTGACTTAGGTCATACCTGAATGGTGTATTGGTTTTTCCCTACTTTCTTTAATTTAAGTCTGAATTTGGCAATAAGGAACTCATGATCTGAGCCACAGTCAGCTCCTGGTCTTGTTTTTGCTGACTGTATAGAGCTTCTCCATCTTTGACTGCAGAGAATATAATCAATCTGATTTCGGTGTTGACCATCTGGTGATGTCCATGTGTAGAGTCTTCTCTTGTGTTGTTGGAAGAAGGTGTCTGCTATGACCAGTGTGTTCTTTTGGCAAAACTCTATTAGCCTTTGCCCTGCTTCATTCTGTACTCCAAGGCCAAATTTGTCTGTTACTCCAGGTGTTTCTTGACTTCCTACCTTTGCATTCCAGTCCCCTATAATGAAAAGGACATCTTTTTTGGGTGTTAGTTCTAGAAGGTTTTGTAGGTCTTCATAGAACCATTCAACTTCGGCTTCTTCAGCATTACTGGTTGGGGCATAGACTTGGATAACTGTGATATTGAAAAGTTTGCCTTGGAAACAGAGATCATTCTGTCGTTTTTGAGATTGCATCCAAGTACTGCATTTCTGACTCTTGTCTTGACTATGATGGCTACTCCATTTCTTCTAAGGGATTCTTGCCCACAGTAGTAGATATAATGGTCATCTGAATTAAATTCACCCATTCCAGTCCATTTTAGTTTGCTGATTCCTAAAATGTCAGCGTTCACTCTAGCCATTTCCTGTTTGACCACTTCCAATCTGCCTTGGTTCATGGACCTAATATTCCAGGTTCCTATGCCATTTTGCTCTTTACAGTGTCAGACTTTACTTCCATCACCAGTCACATCCACAACTTGGTGTTGTTTTTGCTCTGGCTCTGTCTCTTCAACCTCTCAAGGTATTTCTCCTCTGATCTCCAGTAGCATATTGGGCACCTACCGACGTGGGGAGTTCAGCTTTCAGTGTCCTGTCTTTCTGACTTTTCATACTGTTCATACGGGATGGGTACAAAGGTATAATTCTTAGAATCTGCCCTTCCCAGCTCACATTAAAATGCACACACACACACACACACACACACTCATACTCACACTCCCTGTTGTGTACAGTAGGCCTGGCTCTATCCAGTGAAGGATGGATTTGGTGTGCAGAGTGAGGGCTGTGTCCTGTGATGAGAGGCCTGGAACAGGAGGCCTTTATTGCATCCGGTCTCTGCTTTTTCTTGGTGCCTTTCACCTGCCTTGGCTTCTCCTAACCTCTCTGCCCTACCTTTTCCTGTTCAGACCAATTTCCAGTCTTCCAAAAGTAGGAGATCAAGTCATGGGGCAACTGAGTTAAAACCTAGCCTCCCAGGAAACAGTGAAGGTAGAGAGCTTTCAAGAGGGTGCTTGAGGGGCTTCCCTGGTGGCTTCGTGGTAAAGAATTCGCCTGCTAAGGTGGTTCAGGCCTTGATCTGGGAAGATCCCACTCTGTGTGGAGCGGCTAAGCCTGTGCACCACGGCTTTGGAGCCTGTGCTCTAGAGTCGGGAGCGCCACCAGAGAGGCCCCGGTGCCTACAGCCTGTCCTCCTCCCTAATAGAAGCCACGGCAATGAGAAGCCCGCACACTGCAGCCAGAGAGCAACCCACACAGCAACAAAGACCCAGCACAGCCAAAAAAATACATCAATAAGTAAAGAAAAAAAAAAAAAACAGGTCACCATTGCAGAAAAGCCAGCTCTGCTTGGCAATAGTGAGGTGGTTCAACAGGCTGTATACTCCAAAAAGTTGTTCTCTGTGATGAGAGCAATAAAGGGACCTGGTGAGCAGACCCAGGGCCACTGCCTTCTTATTCCTGAGACTCCCATGTAGGAATGAGCGCCTTAGATGAAACCACAAAGCCACAATATTTATATTAAAAAAGTTAAAATATTCACGATATACCACCTGCACACAACTAGTCCAGTTGGCATCCTGAAAGCAGGACCCAAGGTACGGTTTTCTAAGGGAGCAAATACATACCGAGCATATTGGCTCAGCAGGTATGGGTGGGACTGAGCAGCCGCGCAGCAGGTCTGCGGCTGTTCCTCTGAGCAGCCCTTTTGCCTTTCATCACAGTATATTTCTTGGGAGTAGGGTTCCTGGCACCCTATTTCAGGAGTGAAGACGACATGGAAAAAATCTGACCTTACCTTGGAGAGATTCCGTCCTATGGAATATAGTGACTGGTGGGTTGAACCCATCAACCTGATCTCATGCCTTATCTTTTTATTCTGGCATGGCAAATATTATTATTACATATCCCTCTTTAAAAGGAAAACACCTTCTCTACTCTGGCCACTTTCAAAGGCTGGAGATTCTGGGACCAGAGACTTTGATAAAGCATGCAGGCCCTAGAGGGAATTTCTTCCAAAGCCCTCCTGTGCATGTAAGCAGAGCAACGATGGAGTTCCTTTCAACACCACCCCAACCCACATGGGAAGAGGGGCCAACGGTGTGGACCTGGCCTGAAATACATGGCAGTGCCAGCTGCCCCTAGCCCACCCTGTCCCCACTTTGCCACTCTGCAGGTTGATGTCTGCACCTGGAAACTTTCCTGATGGCAAAAGTATATCCCCACACTGGGGCTCAATTTTCAATCTCTGAAGCAGGGCAGGGCCCTGAATCTCATCGTTCTCCCCAGCATATACTAGCCTTCCTGGTGAGCTGGGGACTTTCAGTGGACCGGAAGCCACGTGTAGCTGATGCCCTGGCAGATGCAGCATGTCTGGACCTGGGGTGGCTCCTTGCATTCTCGGCCGGTTGGTCTAAATCTTCACAGTCGTAGCATCCATCTCCCTTTCATCTTTCTTCTGCATGTGGTTCCCCTTTGGCCACCTCTCACTCCCAACACAGAACTCCCAGCAGGGCTGGTGCCGCTGAGAGATTCCAGTCCCTAAGGGGACTTCTTGAAGGTGAAGCCCAGTGCCCCGCCTTCCTTCAGGCCCTGGAAACCCTCCCTGTGTCTTTCACTCTGGGGCACAAAGTGTGGCACGAGCCTGGTGCTGTCGTTCATGAACAGCAAGCCTGACCCATGTTCCTGCTGGGACCCACTTACGGGTGCTGGCATGGTACTGCAGCTGCAGCTCTGCCATCTGGGCCATGTGCTCTGGCATGTTGGCGCAGCCACCTGCAAACTGCTGACCAGACCTGGAGACCATGGTGGTCAGCTGAGCTCCTGATTAGGCAGTTGCTGCCCCCTGCGAGTCCAGAGGCAAGAAGGTGGGAGAAGAGGCTGCTGCAGCTGCTCTCATACCCCAGGTGATGCTTATGACACCAGCAGTTGAGAATCATGATTTAGGTAGACCAAGAGAGTGAGGAGCAGGTTTAAAGAAGTGTACAGGCATATACGAAAACTTGCTTACGATAGCCCTGCGGCTTCCAAAGCACACACTGGGCAGGTTCAGGGAAGTGCTCACGGAATGGGGATTTGAGATTGGGTTGGGTGATGGGCAAGGCATCAGATATTTGGCATCTGGACTCTGACCGGCTCTGGAAGGGTAGACTTTGGGCCTGCTGTGCTTAGGAAGAATCTCAGAAACTATTAGAGGTGAGGTGTCTGAAATAATTGAAAAGAGAAGAAGATTGCACTTAGCTGTGCAGTTTATTCAAGATCCAGTCATAATTTTAGATTTACTAGTTCCCACCCAGGGCTCGTTGCAGTAGCACCAAAATGGCAGTCACTGCTTTTACTACCTGAGGCGCACTCACCTTAGCTTCTCAGTCTCATCTTTCAAGTGTGCGTAACATGAATGGGAATGAATTTTTTTCTAATACTTGAAATAGACAATTTTTTTTTCATTTTGACTTTTCAGCCCCCCTTTGGTCTAAGTCTTCTAGGACTACTTAATACATGCTTGTGTGAAGACCTCTTGCATGATCCTGCTAGAGCGAGGATAGGGGTTTCTGATTCTTCAACTATTTTGAAAGTAAGACAGTACAAAAAGATAAAATCATTTGCATAATTAGTTACAACTTATATTGGTCTATGCCCCCTTTCCTCCTCCTGCCCCCCTCCTGTAGGCTCAGAGGATAGATACAAAGGGAGAAAAAAAAAATCAGAGCAAAATGAATTTTGCATTTTCTGCCTTTGACTGCTTTGTTCTTTCTACTACTTAATGGTAGCAGAGTATGAACAGTTCGTAAGTTTTTTCATAATGTAAGTGCCTATCTTCATCAGGGGTATTTTTTCCTCACTAAGACCATTCACTCTTATTTGCATAGTGAAATCACAGGAACGTGCAAAAGACACAAATCACTGAAATTCAGACTATTTATTTTTAGCCATCCCAAAGAAAGGTAATGCCAAAGAATGTTCAGACTACTGCACAATTGCACTCATCTCACATGCTAGTAAAGTAATGCTCAAAATCCTCCAAGCCAGGCTTCAGCAATATGTGAACTGTAAACTGCCAGATGTTCAAGCTGGTTTTAGAAAAGGCAGAGGAATGAGAGATCAAATTGCCAACACCCACTGCATCATGGAAAAAGCAAATGAGTTCCAGAAAAACATCTATTTGTGCTTTATTGACTATGCTAAAGCCTTTGACTGTGTGGATCACAATTAACTGTGGAAAATTCTGAAAGAGATGGGAATACCAGACCACCTAACCTGCCTCTTGAGAAATCTGTATGCAGGTCAGGAAGCAACAGTTGAAACTGGACATGGAACAACAGACTGGTTCCAAATAGGAAAAGGAGTACGTCAAGGCTGTATATTGTCACTCTGCTTATTTAACTTATATGCAGAGTACATCATGAGAAATGCTGGGGTGGAAGAAGCACAAGCTGGAATCAAGATTGCCTGGAGAAATATCAGTAACCTCAGATATGCAGATGATACCACCCTTATGGCAGAAAGTGAAGAGGAGCTAAAAAGCCTTTTGATGAAAGTGAAAGAGGAGAGTGAAAAAGTTGGCTTGAAGCTCAACATTCTGGAAATGAAGATCACGGCATCCCGTCCCATCACTTCATGGGAAATAGATGGGGAAAGAGTGGAAACAGTGTCAGACTTTATTTTTCTAGGCTCCAAAACCACTGTAGGTGGTGATTGCAGCCATGAAATTAAAAGACACTTACTTCTTGGAAGGAAAGTTATGACCAACCTAGATAGGATATTCAGAAGCAGAGACATTACTTTGCCAACAAAGGTCTGTCTAGTCAAGGCTCTGGTTTCTCCAGTGGTCATGTTTGGATGTGAGAGTTGGACTGTGAAGAAAGCTGAGCGCCAAAGAATGGATGCTTTTGAACTGTGGTGTTGGAGAAGACTCTTGAGAGTCCCTCAGACTGCAAGAACATCCAACCAGTCCATCCCAAAGGAGATCACTCCTGAGTATTCATTGAAAAGACTGATGCTAAAGCTGAAACTCCAATACTTTGACCACCTCATGCGAAGAGTTGACTCATTGTAAAAGACCCTGATGCTGGGAGGGATTGGGGGCAGGAGGAGAAGGGGACGACAGAGGATGAGATGGCTGGATGGCATTCCCGACTCAATGGACATGAGTTTGGGTGAACTCCAGGATTTGGTGATGGACAGAGATAACTGGCATGCTGCGATTCATGGGGTCGCAAAGAGTTGGACACAACTGAGCGACTGAACTGAATCATACAGAAAGAAAAAGAAATGCAAGATGGCAGGCAATGTGGTTGTCTAAGGAGGCCTTACAAAAGCTGAGAAAAGAAGTGAAAGGCAGAGGAGAAAGGGAAAGATATACCCAACTGGGTGCAGAGTTCCAGAGAATAGCAAAGAGAGATAAGAAAGCCTTCTTAAGTGACTAATGCGAAGAAATAGAGGAAAACAATAGAATGGGAAAGACTAGAGATCTCTTTAAGAAAATTGGAGATACCAAGGGAGTATTTCATACAAAGAAAGGCACAATAAAGGACAAAAACAGCAAGGACCTAACAGAAGCAGAAGAGATTAAGAAGAGGTAGCAAGAATAAACATAACTGTACAAAAAAGCTAATGACTGAGATAACCACGATGATGTGGTCACTCACCTAGAGCCAGACATCGTGGAGTGTGAAGCCAAGTGGACCTTAGGAAGCATCGCTACAAACAAAGCTAGTGAAGGTGATGGAATTCCAGCTGAGCTATTTCAAAAAGTGCTGTGAAAGTGCTGCACTCATTATGCCAACAAATTTGCAAAACTCAGCAGTGTCCATAGGACTGGAAAAGGTCAGTTTTCATTCCAATCCCAATGAAAGGTAATGTCAAAGAATGTTCAAATTCCTGTACGATTCCTCTCATTTTACATGCCATCAAGATTATGCTCAAAATCCTTCAAGGTTAGGCCTCTGCAATATGTGAACTGAGAACTTTCAAATGTACAAGCTGCATTTAGAAAAGGCTGAGGAATCAGAGATCAAATTGGCAACATCTGCTGGATCATAGAAAAAGCAAGGGAATTCCAGAGAAACATCTACTTCTGTTTTATTGACTGTGCTAAAGCCTTTGACTGTGTGGATCACAACAAACTGTGGAATACTCTTAAAGTGGTGGGAATACCAGACCACCTTACCTACCTTCTGAGAAACCTGTGTGCAGGTCAAGAAGCAACAGCTAGAACTGACATGCAACATTGGATTGCTTCCAAATTGGGAAAGGAGCACGTCAAGGCTGTATATTTTCACCCTGTGTATTTAACTTCTGAGCAGAGTACATCATGTGAAATGCAGGCTAAATGAATCACAAGCTGGAATCAAGACTGCTGGGAGAAATATCAACCACCTCAGATATGCAGATGATACCACTTTAATGGCAGAAAGTGAAGAGTAACTAAAGAGCCTCTTGATGAAGGTGAAAGAGGAGAGTAAAAAAGCTGGCTTAGAACTCAACATTCAAAAAACTATGATCATGATATCTTATCACTTCATGGCAAATAGATGGGGTAAATATGGAAACTGTCAGGTTTCATTTTCTTGGACTCCAAAATCAATACAGACTGTGACTGCAGCCATGAAATCAAAAGACTCTTGCTCCTTGGAAGAAAAGGTATGACAAACCTAGACAGCATATTAAAAAGCAAAGACAAGTGCTTAGTGTTAGGGTTCAGTTCACATGAAAGATAATAGGAATTTCCCAAGGTGAAGACCCTAGAAACAATTTGGAAGACAAAGACAAAAATACACTTTGCCAACAACAGTCTGATAGTCAAAGCTATGGTTTTTCTAGTAGTCATGTATGGATGTGAGGGTTGGACTATAAAGAAGGCTGAGTGCCAAAGAATTGACACTTTTGAACTGTGGTGCTGGAGAAGACTCTTGAGAGTCCCTTGGCCAGTAAGGAGATCAAACCAGTCAATGCTAAAGGAAATCAACCCTGAATATTTATTAGAAGGACTGATGCTGAAGCTGAAGTTCTAATACTTTGGCCACCTGATGTGAAGAGCTGACTCATTGGAAAAGACCTTGATGCTAGGAAAGATTGAGGGCAAGAGGAGAGGGGGCCAAAAGAGGAGGAGATGGTTGGATGGCATCACTGACTCAATGGACATGAGTGTGAGCAAACTCAGGGATATAGTGATGGACAGGGAAGTCTGGCTGGGTGCAGTTCATGGAGCTGCAAACTGTCAGACACAACTGAGTGCCTGAACAACAACAACCATCAGACAGGAGGTACCAATCTGTGGCCCAGAAGTCAGGGACCCCTGGACTAAAGGTATTCAACACCTTAAACTATACTGAAATAGTTTTATCTAAACTACCCATAAACAATAAAATAAGTGTCTTTTAATATGTGCATATCAATTAAAATAAAACTTCGCAAGTGAATTAGTTTCACGATACTTTGCTTTAAAACCAAAGCTGGCAGGGAAACAAAAGCCATTTAATTCATTGAACTCACTTTATTTCCCAGTCCTGAGGACAAATGAAATAAAGAAACCTACAACCATTGCAGAGTTAAAATTCCAAATTGTTTGTAGGGTCTTCACCTTGGGAAATTCCTATTATCTTTCATGTGAACTGAACCCTAACACTAAACACTTGACACTGAATACCTCAA
Organism: Cephalophus harveyi; assembly: GCA_006410635.1. NCBI lineage: Eukaryota > Metazoa > Chordata > Mammalia > Artiodactyla > Bovidae > Cephalophus > Cephalophus harveyi. The sequence goes on along the minus strand of SJYT01019357.1, from coordinate 25,795 downwards.
ATAGGGAATAATCACACTTCTTTAAAATACACAATTGGTAAGTTTGAGACACAATTGGGAAGTTTGTTCACAACTTAAACCCGTTGAACAAATCTCACAGAACTCTCAGTCTTTCTGCTCCTCTGCTGCTGCTGCTGCTGCTAAGTCACTTCAGTCGTGTCTGACTCTGTGCGACCCCATAGACGGCAGCCCACCAGGCTCCCCTGTCCCTGGGATTCTCCAGGCAAGAACACTGGAGTGGGTTGCCATTTCCCTCTCCAATGCATGAAAGTGAAAAGTGAAAGTGAAGTCGCTCAGTCGTCAAACTTTAAAACAGTTTAAACTGAGAGAAACAGAGAAAGCTTCCTGTCCTTAGGCAGGGCCGAGAGGTGTCTAATGTAGTTTATAAATCTGAGTGGTTTCAGTTCAGTTCAGTAGCTCAGTCGTGTCTACTTTTTGTGACCCCGTGGACTGTAGTATGCCAGACTTATCTGTCTATCACCAATTCGCGGAGCTTGCTCAAACTCATGTCCATTGAGTTGGTGATGCCATCCAACCATCTCATCCTCTGTCATCCCCTTCTCCTCTTGCCTTCAATCTTTTCCAGCATCAGCATCTTTTCCAGTGAGTCAGTTCTTTGCATCAGGTGGCCAAAGTATTGGAGTTTCAGCTTCAGCATCAGTCCTTCCAATGTGTATTCAGGACTGATTTCTTTGAGGATTGACTGGTTGGATCTCCTTGCAGTCCAAGGGACTCTCAAGAATCTTCTCCAACACCACAATTCAAAAGCATCCATTCTTTGACGCTTAGCCTTCTTCATGGTCCAACTCTCACATCCATACATGACCACAGGAAAAACCATAGCCTTGACTAGATGGACCTCTGTTGGGAAAGTAATATCTCTGCTTTTTAATATGCTGTCTAGGTTGGTCATAGCTTTTCTTCCAAGGAGCAAGCATCTTTTAACTTCATGGCTGCAGTCACCATCTGCAGTGATTTTGGAGCCCAAGAAAATAAAGTCTGTCATTGTTTGCATTGTTTCCCCATCTATTTGCCCTGAAGTGATGGGACCAGATGCTATGATCTTAGTTTAAACCACTCATGATCGGAGTAGTTTGGAAAAACTCAAAAGCAATTAATTAAAGCAAACTGGTTCCTTACCGCTCCCAGTCCAGCCCCTGCCCGTTGTGGGAGGCCAGTCTAGGCACCCCTGCACTGTGGAGTTTCTCTGTAAATCCTGGGAATTGGGGTTGGGAAGAAAGTGGCTACATCTTCCTGTGCTTGGATGACCAGCCTCTGTTTGCCCAGGTCTGAGGGGTCTTCCAGGATGGAGAACTCTCGGTACTAAAACAGAGACAGTCTCAGGCATCGGGCCCAAGTCTCTCAGCCCACTTGAACCCCTGCTCCTCTCCTAGAAGGATCCCTCCTCACTGTTGCCAAGGCTGGGAAGATCTCCCATGAGTGGTTTTCTTGTTCAGAGGAAGCTGCTGAGCCTCAGAGTGCAGTTTCCAAGCTTCTTGCCTCTGCCCCACTTGGCCATGTTCACAGATTCTGCCCTGAAGACCCCAGCTATCCCTCCTCAGCCCCCCGAGCCTAACCCCACAGAGGCTGATGGGGGTGGGTCAGGTGAGGTTCTGTAGGCACCGGTGCTGGAGTTCCTGTGAGCCAGCAGGGCTGGGAGAAAGCCGGCTATAAAGAGGAGGGTTGCTCCGCTCTTTTGGAGGCTGCCCTGGGGCTCTGGCTGCTCCTTGAGAGCTGCGGTGGTGGGGTTGCTCAGCATTCATTTTTCAAGCTTGCAAGTTTGACTCTTTCTGTCTTGAAGATGCTCCTGCCTGCCTTTCTTTCTTTCTCCAGCTAAAGCATAAAGAAGTGGCAACCAACAAAAGCCTCCTTGGTGTATCTCCACTGGAGCCTTCTGGCCGCCTCTTTGTACCAGGAACCTTCTTTGTCTCTAGGCCTTTGCTTCATCCTCAGAACAGGACTAGGAACCACACATCCTTGGTCCAGGGTGCTGAGGCGAAGCTTGGTTAGTTTATCCAGGAGATCAGGACAGGAGGAGTTGGCTAGGGCCCTATGGCCCAACCTCAAAGAGAAGAGCAGAGCTGGGTGTTAAAAGCTCCCTCCCTCCCTGCCCCCTGACTCCTGACAGCACCGTGAAAACCGGTGCTGGCTGAGAGCCCTGGGCAGGGCCTCTGTCGAGCTAGTGAGTTGAAAAATGGGGAACTTGGAGGGACTGGGGCTATCATCTCAGCCTTCCATGAGAATCAGGGCAGCCTAACCCTGTTAGAAATGTCAGGCCAAGGGAAACATGGTGGGTGGATGTAAATGGATGAACTTGAGACCCTGCACCGAGCTGCAGACCTTCCCGTGCCCAGGCTGGGTCCCTGCCCTGAAACAGGTGCTGACAGCGTTTGTTCCAGCGCCCCTGAGCACCAGACATTGTCTCCCCGGTGCCATCTCATCAGCTCCTCTTGGGAGTTTGGGGGGCTGAGTGGCTTCCCAGACCTGAACTGGTACCCAAGGACTCCCCGATTTAGTCCCTCTCTGAGCTGTCCATCCAGGTGCTCAGCCTCAGGACGAAGGTACTTTGCAGAGCTGAGATGGGCAGATCTTACCATGGCTCTGCCTGAAGTTCAGAAGGCTGGTCCCTGCTCTCGGCAGTGGGCAACTGAAATGGAGCCTCTTGTCCTTAGAGCCCTTTTAATAACTTTTAAAGTTTTATTTTATTGGCGTATAGTTGATCTGCAGTGCTGTTTGATTTCTGCCGTACAGCAGGGGGATTCGGTTATGTGGATATATATTCATATTCTCTTCCATTGTTTTATCGCAGGATGCTGAGTGTTGTTCCTGGTGCTCTACAGTGGGACCTTGTTGTTGATCCATTGTACTTCATGGTTTGCACCTGCTGGCCCCAGTCTCCCCAGTCCATCCCTTCCCCACCCCATCCTACCTTGGAAACCACAAGTCTGTTTTCTCTTAGACCTCTTTAGTAATTAGATCAGACTGAATGTGGATCCAGAGAGCTGAGAAGAGCAAGAGGTTATGGCATAGCTGACCACTAGAAACCTCTTAGGCATGTCTCTGTAACTTATGAAGTACAGGGCATGCCGCCTCCTGCCATCAAAGTGCTCCATGGGTCCCAGACTGTCAGCACGTTATGAGCTGCAGAGCTTGGCTATTTGTGCGGGTTTAAACATCACTCCTCTAAAACTCAGCACGTTGTGAACTAAGCTTAATTGAACCCAATCATCTCTTTCCTTAACCTGGCAGGGATTCAACACCCCTTATCGATCCCAACACTTCTCAGGTAGGCATTCATGTCACCAAGAGGAAATGAGCCTGAACCCAGTTCTAGTGTTTCATGGTGACACGCGTCCACACTTGCCTTATTCTCTCCTACAGGACACGTCATCCCATTTTAGGCAGTGTCTTGTGGGTTGGGCCTTTCTCAATGTAACATAACTAGTTATTGGTGGGGAAAAGATTTAGGCCCAGTCCCACCCAGTCAGCTGGCTTCTATTCCTTGATGCTGGGAATGACGTTGTGAAATGAAAATATCTCCTGCTATATCAATAAACAAGAAATGTCACAGCCATCAGCGATTTCTGGTCTCCAAATGTGAGTGAGGGCTCCCCACACTGTGATCCAGCAGACGCTGCCACCCTCCACGGTGATTGCTGAGGAGCTGGGGGACTGCGGGAAGCAGCCATCTGCCACTCCTTAAGGTGAACAGGGAAACGGAATTTGGTTCCAGACAGCTGAGCAGCATATGAAAGGAGTGAATTCATTGGGCCCAGAGGTTTGCATCTGCCCATACATAGAATGCTTAATTCCTTAACTTGACACCTGATCTTTGATGTTCAGACTGCCTGCTCCCTTTGTTGCAAAGTTGTTTATGGCCTGACTCCCCTGCTCCTGCCTCCTTGCAGCGGTTTTTCTCAGAGCTACTGAGATGCTGTCTCCTAGGCTCGGAGTCCTAAACATTCCCACCAAATAAAATAACTCTTACTTTCAGGTTGTGACTATATATTTTAGTCAACAGCGTGAACTCCGTTGCAGCCCAAGTCCTTGCTTTCATCTACACCTCCCTGCCGCCCATAAACATTAGATATGTTCTATGACCAACCTCAACAATTAGTATATTAGAATTTTAGTGGGAGGGATTGAGAAATAACCCTTGTTGCCATTGAAATTTATTCAAGTCGTTACTTGATGGACTTACAGCCATGAAATGTTGTAGTGCCCCTGCACTGCGATGGATTTCAGTGATCCATTCAAAATCTTTCTCTAACAGAAGTGCAATAAAAACCTGACTAATCATACATGTAACCAGTATTTGATCCAGTTCACTAGAAGTTTTGAAAAATACCAGCCTCAGTATCCAAGGCTTAGTATCAATTTATTGTTCTAATTCTTTTTTGAAACTTTTTTTTTCATTCAGATAAAAACAAACCCAGGAATATTTTTCATAATAAATGAAATATATCCTAATTCTATCTATTCCAGTAACAAAATGGAGGTAAATTTGAAGGCAGTAGAAGCAGGCGAAATTTTACTCTTGGCTTCTCTAGCGAGCAGGGCCAGCTTTATGGGCACGGGGGTGTGTATCACACATGATCCGCTTGCTCAGAGGCATCTGGTGCCTGGCTTAGTGCTCTACTCCTCTTCAGGAAATGCGTACTGGATTATCTGTGAGCAGGTGGTGAGCAGGGGAGATGCCCTTGAGGGAGAGCCCCTGCCATTGTTTGTGATCTCACAGCAGTACCTGAAGGCTCTGACTCAGGCGCCTGGGCAAGGAGTGCGCCAGGCAGAGCAATTGGCCTGGCCAGCCCCCAGGGCAACTCAAGGAGCCCCTGGGCTAAGTGGGTGATTGAGAAGGGACCTGGGGCCAGGTTGGCAGTGATGACAGTGTCAGCAGCAGAAGAAATGACTGCTGGGTGCCTGGGGAAAGCAGCGGCCCCAGGCAACCCTGGGAACTGGGGGGGGCCAGCTGGCCCATTCATTCACCAGGAGAGCTGGTCCCTGCAGCTCCCGCACAAATACTTTACTGTGGTTTACCCTGGGACAGGAATTGCTGGTTCTCCAGGAGTAAACTTTTGTTGATAAATTATTACAAGGTAAAAGCGTACACATGGATATTGCAAAAAGGCATGTCAGAGAGTTATTAGAATTATTCAGAGAGTTTAGAGTGTCTGGTTGTGAAAACTGCTGCAACATTGTAAACAAATATCTGCAGGCTTACCTGTAGAAATTAAATGTAGTTAGCAGTAGACATAAAAGAGCTCTTTTCCTATGAACTTCAAATGAACAGATTACTAACTAGGGAGACAATTTTTTTTTTTTTTTGTCTTTCTAGCTGTTGAAGACTGAACAGTGAAATTCATGAATGAAAAGTGAAGTGAAAGTTGGTTGCTCTGTTGTGTCCAACTCTTTGTGACCCCATGGACGGTAGCCTGCCAGGCTCCTCTGTCCATGGAATTCTCTAGGCAATTGGAGTGGGCTGCTGTTCCCTTCTCCAGGGGATCTTCCCAACCCAGGGATCTAACCCAGGTCTCCCACATTGCAGGCAGGTTTTTTACTATCTGAGCCACTAGGGAAGCCCTAAATACGTGAGTAGGTGTTTTCAATTATATAGAAATCCTGAAGCCATTTTCAGTTTCTTAAATAACCTCTTCAAGTTATAGGAAATATCAGAAAATACTAAAATGCCATGGTTCATTTTTTATTTAAAATTCAATTCAGATTACATGAAACATATTTATGAAGAGTTAAATCTTTTAAGAAAAATTGTTCTGTGAACTATAAGCTTAGTTCAGTTCAGTTCAGTTCAGTCGCTCAGTCGTGTCCGACTCTTTGCGACCCCATGAATCACAGCATGCCAGGCCTCCCTGTTCATCACCATCTCTCGGAGTTCACTCAGACTCACGTCCATCGAGTCCGTGATGCCATCCAGCCATCTCATCCTCGGTCATCCCCTTCTCCTCCTGCCCCCAATCCCTCCCAGCATCAGAGTCTTTTCCAATGAGTCAGCTCTTCGCATGAGGTGGCCAAAGTACTGGAGTTTCAGCTTCAGCATCAGTCCTTCCAATGAATATTCAGGACTGATTTCCTTGAGGATTGACTGGTTTGATCTCATTGCAGTCCAAGGGACCCTCAAGAGTCTTCTCCAACACCACAGTTCAAAAGCAGCAATGCTTTGGCACTCAGCTTTCTTTGTAGTCCAGCTCTCATATTCATACATGACTACTGGAAAAACCATAGCTTTGACTAGATGGACCTTTGTTGGCAAAGTAATATCTCTGCTTTTTAATATGCTGTCTAGGTTGGTCATAGCTTTTCTTCCAAAGAGCAAGTGTCTTTTAATGTCATGGCTGCAATCACCATCTGCAGTGATTTTGATTATAAGACCCACATCTTATGATGAATCAAAATATCCCACTTAATAGAATACTACATTTATTGTGTTTAAAATTATAATATCAAAATATTATGTTTTATAAGTTTTATATTGTTATTTATGTTACTTTTACCCTTATGGGTAATAGTAATGTTTTGTAAGTAATAAAGTATTTTAAGGAAAAGCCCCTTTTAACAACACTTTTTTTCCTATTCTTTGTAAAAGGTGAGGTGAGGTGAGGTGAAGTCGCTCAGTCGTGTCCGACTCTTTGCGACCCCGTGGACTGTAACCTCCTAGGCTTCTCCGCCCATGGGATTCTCCAGGCAAGAATACTGGAGTGGATTGCCATTTCCTTCTCCAGGGGATCTTCCCGACCCAGGGATCGAACCCAGGTCTCCCGCATCAGAGGCAGACGCTTTAACCTCAGAGGCCCCACATATTCATTTTGCACTGAGCCCCACAAACTGTGCAGTCAACCCTGATGGCAAGGTTTAGCATTGCTGCTCCCTTCCAGACATCTTCTGCTTACATTCTTATTCTTTACAGTTTGAACTGATAGAAGCTTTTGTCCATTAGGAATAAAAATGCTTCATGCTTAAAAATGTTTGCCTTTCAGCACTCGAAACAGCATACTTAATGAATATGCTTTATTTTTCCATGAATTATTAGCCTCAGCCTCAGCCTCTCAGCCATCTGGCTCTTCCCTCCTACCTGCTTTTGAAGATGGGAAGGCTAGTTCTGTGGTGTGTGGAGCACAGTGTTGTTACATCCTTGGCAATGGAAACTTTTTTATAGCTTTAACTCAGTTAGACATTTCCCCATTGACTTACCAGTCATAACTCAGTGTCCGTTTGTTTGACTTCATCCTAGGAGTCTTGGTCAGCCTGACACTACAGTGACCGGAGATTCAGGTGTTCTGGTGGCCTCCACGGTGAGGCTGGAAAGAGTTATGTCTAGACAGCTGTGTGCACAAGCCTCTCTGCACATGGAGATCCATGTATCCCTAAAGGATATAATGAGTAAAACTAGAAGAATAATGAAGAAAAATGACAGGCACGTGGAAGGGGAACAAACAGGGTATGCCTCTGGTAAATAACTCCCTGAAGGACTCTTAGAAAAGGCTTACTGATTAATTGAATCAATCCATCATCCTTTGGGTGACAGCATCAATTTGCAATCTTTTTGGGGAGTTGTTTCATTTCATTGCTGTTATAGCTTAAATTCATGTGAGGGTAGAATGAGAGGTTAAAAAATATACCTGTTTTATTATTCAGTTCAGTTCAGTCGCTCAGTCGTGTCCAACTCTTTGTGACCCCATGAATCGCAACACGCTAGTCCTCCCTGTCCATCACCAACCCCTGGAGTTCACTCAAACTCATGTCCATTGAGTTGGTTATTAGACTACCACAATTCTGTGCTCTCATTATAGAAATGACTTACATTGATTTTAATAATGGTTTAAAGTGTCAGAACATCAACATGTGTCTTACATACGAATTTTTCCTCTCTGAATTTATCTTACAGAAATCAGCTATTAATACCCATCAAAAATTTAAACTCATGTATTTGCTTCTAAACTGCATACTATTTAAGAATTTTTGAAGAACAGTCTTTTTTTTTTAAATTTATTTCTGAGGACTATACAAAGATCTATCTTTATCCTTTTTAGGAGGAACTCACCTTTGTTTTCTTTGTGGTCTTTGTCAACCATAGTTTGTGATACTTGTGTAGATTTCAGTGGTTAATGAGACCTGTGAGTGTATTCTGCAGTTGAGCTTTCATTGAATTAAAAGGAATAGAGTATACACATGTCTTGGAGATTTTGCTCTCATACCTAGTAAAAATGATTGTTTCAAGACGCTAGCATGTTTTAAATTGGACATAATGTATCAGTCACAAATTCTGTCCTTCCCTTTCTTGGGAGTGTGTGAAAGGTGGATGTAATACAATGAAAAGAGGATTGATCGTGGGTCCTAAGCAAAGACTGACATGTGAGGAGAATAATTTGGCTTCATTTTTTTATAATATAAGGATTTTGATATCAAAGCTTCCTGAGTACAAGCATTAAGGGCCATAATTTTACCCAAGACTCATTAAATGTCTGAAGGAAGATTTATCTTGACAACCATGCTGCTGCTGCTGCTAAGTTGCTTCAGCCGTGTCCAACTCTGTGCCACCCCATAGACGGCAGCCCACCAGGCTCCCCCGTCCCTGGGATTCTCCAGGCAAGAACGCTGGAGTGGGTTGCCATTTCCTTCTCCAAAGCATGAAAGTGAAAAGTGAAAGGGAAGTCGCTCAGTCGTTTCTGACTCTTAGGAAGTATTAAAAAATGAAACAGTTTGAGTAATCTTAATCTCTCTAATATTAGCTACTGATTAATGTATTTTAAAAGAAATTGAAAAACTTCTAACCCTGAAACTGAATGTAATTGGTTGACTAATATATAAGAACATATCATACATACATGTTAACATATGGGATCATGTTATGGATATTTAAGAGAACTCTAACATGTGGATGAAAAGTGTTGCCTGCCGTATCAGTAAACAAACGATGCTACGGCCATCAAGCCTGCTGCCGTTGCAGCTGCCCCTGACTGTGTACCTGGAGGGGAATTCAGGGTGGAGAAAAGGAGGATACTGGCCTAGAGGCCCCACATATTCATTTTGCACTGAGCCCCGCAAACTGTGCAGTCAACCCTGATGGCAAGGTTTAGCATTGCTGCTCCCTTCCAGACATCTTCTGCTTACATTCTTATTCTTTACAGTTTGAACTGATAGAAGCTTTTGTCCATTAGGAATAAAAATGCTTCATGCTTAAAAATGTTTGCCTTTCAGCACTCGAAACAGCATACTTAATGAATATGCTTTATTTTTCCATGAATTATTAGCCTCAGCCTCAGCCTCTCAGCCATCTGGCTCTTCCCTCCTACCTGCTTTTGAAGATGGGAAGGCTAGTTCTGTGGTGTGTGGAGCACAGTGTTGTTACATCCTTGGCAATGGAAACTTTTTTATAGCTTTAACTCAGTTAGACATTTCCCCATTGACTTACCAGTCATAACTCAGTGTCCGTTTGTTTGACTTCATCCTAGGAGTCTTGGTCAGCCTGACACTACAGTGACCGGAGATTCAGGTGTTCTGGTGGCCTCCACGGTGAGGCTGGAAAGAGTTATGTCTAGACAGCTGTGTGCACAAGCCTCTCTGCACATGGAGATCCATGTATCCCTAAAGGATATAATGAGTAAAACTAGAAGAATAATGAAGAAAAATGACAGGCACGTGGAAGGGGAACAAACAGGGTATGCCTCTGGTAAATAACTCCCTGAAGGACTCTTAGAAAAGGCTTACTGATTAATTGAATCAATCCATCATCCTTTGGGTGACAGCATCAATTTGCAATCTTTTTGGGGAGTTGTTTCATTTCATTGCTGTTATAGCTTAAATTCATGTGAGGGTAGAATGAGAGGTTAAAAAATATACCTGTTTTATTATTCAGTTCAGTTCAGTCGCTCAGTCGTGTCCAACTCTTTGTGACCCCATGAATCGCAACACGCTAGTCCTCCCTGTCCATCACCAACCCCTGGAGTTCACTCAAACTCATGTCCATTGAGTTGGTTATTAGACTACCACAATTCTGTGCTCTCATTATAGAAATGACTTACATTGATTTTAATAATGGTTTAAAGTGTCAGAACATCAACATGTGTCTTACATACGAATTTTTCCTCTCTGAATTTATCTTACAGAAATCAGCTATTAATACCCATCAAAAATTTAAACTCATGTATTTGCTTCTAAACTGCATACTATTTAAGAATTTTTGAAGAACAGTCTTTTTTTTTTAAATTTATTTCTGAGGACTATACAAAGATCTATCTTTATCCTTTTTAGGAGGAACTCACCTTTGTTTTCTTTGTGGTCTTTGTCAACCATAGTTTGTGATACTTGTGTAGATTTCAGTGGTTAATGAGACCTGTGAGTGTATTCTGCAGTTGAGCTTTCATTGAATTAAAAGGAATAGAGTATACACATGTCTTGGAGATTTTGCTCTCATACCTAGTAAAAATGATTGTTTCAAGACGCTAGCATGTTTTAAATTGGACATAATGTATCAGTCACAAATTCTGTCCTTCCCTTTCTTGGGAGTGTGTGAAAGGTGGATGTAATACAATGAAAAGAGGATTGATCGTGGGTCCTAAGCAAAGACTGACATGTGAGGAGAATAATTTGGCTTCATTTTTTTATAATATAAGGATTTTGATATCAAAGCTTCCTGAGTACAAGCATTAAGGGCCATAATTTTACCCAAGACTCATTAAATGTCTGAAGGAAGATTTATCTTGACAACCATGCTGCTGCTGCTGCTAAGTTGCTTCAGCCGTGTCCAACTCTGTGCCACCCCATAGACGGCAGCCCACCAGGCTCCCCCGTCCCTGGGATTCTCCAGGCAAGAACGCTGGAGTGGGTTGCCATTTCCTTCTCCAAAGCATGAAAGTGAAAAGTGAAAGGGAAGTCGCTCAGTCGTTTCTGACTCTTAGGAAGTATTAAAAAATGAAACAGTTTGAGTAATCTTAATCTCTCTAATATTAGCTACTGATTAATGTATTTTAAAAGAAATTGAAAAACTTCTAACCCTGAAACTGAATGTAATTGGTTGACTAATATATAAGAACATATCATACATACATGTTAACATATGGGATCATGTTATGGATATTTAAGAGAACTCTAACATGTGGATGAAAAGTGTTGCCTGCCGTATCAGTAAACAAACGATGCTACGGCCATCAAGCCTGCTGCCGTTGCAGCTGCCCCTGACTGTGTACCTGGAGGGGAATTCAGGGTGGAGAAAAGGAGGATACTGGCCCTAGATAGCTGAGGTGCATATCAAAGGAATTACTGTAATGAACCCAGACCCTTCCATCTTCCCATACATAGAAAAGCACTAAATTTATTAACTTGAGATGTCTGGATTTCTTTAATAATAGTCTTTTGATGTTCTGATCACCTGATTGTTGTTGCAAACCTCCTAAATCCCCTGGCTCCTCCATTACCTCTTGGGAGCAGTCCCTCAGAGCTGTCTGAGAGGCTGTCTTCCAGGCTTAAGTTCTCAGTTGTTTTCCAAGTAAAACATAATTCTCAACTTTTAGGTTGTGCATTTTCTTCAGTATACAAAATATAAAGGCATATTTAACATGAAACTATACTGAATTTGATATACAATAATTCAGAAGCATTTTCTGATCTTATACTGCCTTAGAAAGTCTTCCTTATCAGCGTTCATTATAGTTTACACAGTCCAAAGCCTCTTGACAGATCCCCGTTGTCTGGGTGTAGTTTATTCTGTTTTGACCAGAGTGCACAAACTGGAATTTGTGGCAGAATGGCCACATATTTGCATTTTCAGAATAAATAGTAATCTTGAGTAGTCTCTTAACCTTAGTTTAACTGTTTTTCTAATGCCTGCGTTTATGTATCTCCAAAGTTTGTCCTACAATGTGGTCTATTTAAGAATTTTTGAAGAACAGTCTTTTTTTTTAAAATTTATTTCTGAGGACTATACAAAGATCTATCTTTATCCTTTTTAGGAGGAACTCACCTTTGTTTTCTTTGTGGTCTTTGTCAACCATAGTTTGTGATACTTGTGTAGATTTCAGTGGTTAATGAGACCTGTGAGTGTATTCTGCAGTTGAGCTTTCATTGAATTAAAAGGAATAGAGTATACACATGTCTTGGAGATTTTGCTCTCATACCTAGTAAAAATGATTGTTTCAAGACGCTAGCATGTTTTAAATTGGACATAATGTATCAGTCACAAATTCTGTCCTTCCCTTTCTTGGGAGTGTGTGAAAGGTGGATGTAATACAATGAAAAGAGGATTGATCGTGGGTCCTAAGCAAAGACTGACATGTGAGGAGAATAATTTGGCTTCATTTTTTTATAATATAAGGATTTTGATATCAAAGCTTCCTGAGTACAAGCATTAAGGGCCATAATTTTACCCAAGACTCATTAAATGTCTGAAGGAAGATTTATCTTGACAACCATGCTGCTGCTGCTGCTAAGTTGCTTCAGCCGTGTCCAACTCTGTGCCACCCCATAGACGGCAGCCCACCAGGCTCCCCCGTCCCTGGGATTCTCCAGGCAAGAACGCTGGAGTGGGTTGCCATTTCCTTCTCCAAAGCATGAAAGTGAAAAGTGAAAGGGAAGTCGCTCAGTCGTTTCTGACTCTTAGGAAGTATTAAAAAATGAAACAGTTTGAGTAATCTTAATCTCTCTAATATTAGCTACTGATTAATGTATTTTAAAAGAAATTGAAAAACTTCTAACCCTGAAACTGAATGTAATTGGTTGACTAATATATAAGAACATATCATACATACATGTTAACATATGGGATCATGTTATGGATATTTAAGAGAACTCTAACATGTGGATGAAAAGTGTTGCCTGCCGTATCAGTAAACAAACGATGCTACGGCCATCAAGCCTGCTGCCGTTGCAGCTGCCCCTGACTGTGTACCTGGAGGGGAATTCAGGGTGGAGAAAAGGAGGATACTGGCCCTAGATAGCTGAGGTGCATATCAAAGGAATTACTGTAATGAACCCAGACCCTTCCATCTTCCCATACATAGAAAAGCACTAAATTTATTAACTTGAGATGTCTGGATTTCTTTAATAATAGTCTTTTGATGTTCTGATCACCTGATTGTTGTTGCAAACCTCCTAAATCCCCTGGCTCCTCCATTACCTCTTGGGAGCAGTCCCTCAGAGCTGTCTGAGAGGCTGTCTTCCAGGCTTAAGTTCTCAGTTGTTTTCCAAGTAAAACATAATTCTCAACTTTTAGGTTGTGCATTTTCTTCAGTATACAAAATATAAAGGCATATTTAACATGAAACTATACTGAATTTGATATACAATAATTCAGAAGCATTTTCTGATCTTATACTGCCTTAGAAAGTCTTCCTTATCAGTGTTCATTATAGTTTACACAGTCCAAAGCCTCTTGACAGATCCCCGTTGTCTGGGTGTAGTTTATTCTGTTTTGACCAGAGTGCACAAACTGGAATTTGTGGCAGAATGGCCACATATTTGCATTTTCAGAATAAATAGTAATCTTGAGTAGTCTCTTAACCTTAGTTTAACTGTTTTTCTAATGCCTGCGTTTATGTATCTCCAAAGTTTGTCCTACAATGTGGTCTATTTAAAAGGTTTTTATATCTGAGTTCAGATTGTCCACTTGTTATGGTGCAGTGGAATGCTGGAGTTTTGCTTCACCGTTCAGAGGTTATGTTTTATAGTAGCTACAGACAGAGAAGATCTTGGTACCCCCTGTTATTTACCAAATGCACATCTTATTTATTGGAGAACTCTAGACTAACGAATCTTCTCTTTACATCATATATGCTTATGTGATCTTTACTTAGGGTTGATCTGTTAACTTTTAATCTATTAACTCTTTTTATGCAGCCGAGGTCTGGTGTGCACAAGCCCTCATGGTGAGAAGCAACATCCTAACCGTCATCCACCCTACTTCGATGAATGCACATCAGCATACTTCCACACAGGGAACGTAAGTGAGAGCAGCCTTGATCATCTACAAGGCTCTCACCATGTGGCCCAGAAGCGAAATACTGTAAGCTGATCTTCAGCTTCCTGGAATGCTGCCTCAAAGCCTTCCTTGTTTTCAGTCAGTTGTGGCATTTCGGCTTCTGGGGGCGGGTGTGTGTCTGTGTGCTGTGAGAGCAAGGATGCAACCCCAGCAGCCTGGAGCAGCCCAAGCCCTCGGTCCCTTGAGTACGTATGGTAAACCTCAGCTGAAATTGTGACCCTGCGCTCTCAAGTGCTAAAGTGAAAAGTGAAAGTGAAGTCGCTCAGGCATGTCCAACTCTTTGCGACCCCATGGACTGTAGCCCACCAGGCTCCTCCGTCCATGGGATTTTCCAGGCAAGAATACTGGAATGGGGTGCCATTTCCTTCTCCAGGAGATCTTCCCAACCCAGGGATTGAACCCGGGTTTCCTGCATTGTAAGCAGATGCTTTACCGTCTGAGCTGCCAGGGAAGTCTCACCTTGCCTATCCTGTTTCAACATGTTCATTAAAATTGGCATCAAACCTTCATTATCAGAGGGGCAGTAAATGAGTAAATTATTTTATTTTAAATAATTTGACATGCAAAAATGAAAAAGCCTCTTTATGTTAATGTAAGGTTTTTTAAATATAGTGCTCTATAATCCAGCTATCAGCTGGATGGTAACTCTAAATTCCAAATAGAGGAGGGACAGAAAAAAAAAAAGTTCTCCAAATGACAGCAAGTCTATTCCAGAAGGTCTTGTAAAAGAACCCTTAGTGTCAGGAGATAATGAAAGTGCATGTTACCTGTGCCTGAGCTGAAATGGTGCCAAGACCTGGCAATTCCTTTTCACTGCTGTACAGTGTCAAACATCAGCCCTGCCTCCATGTCACTGAAATAGGGCTTCCCTGTCAGTGACGTCATCAGGCACACTTTGAGAAGAACACGGACTTTCAGGGATGGCTCAGAAACTTGGTGGTTTTTCCATTTATTTTTAAAATGCAAATTACACTAGTAAGTCAAAAAAATCACTCTGTTAAAAATACATTCATAATTAACAAATGCTAAAGAAAGAAAGACACATCAGGATTGTAACTCTTGCCTTCTGAATATTAGGTTTATAACAAAAGCTCAGCCTAGAAAAATAGCATTCTTCACCGGATTTTGAGGAGGATACAGCTGTACAACTTAGATGTTTTTCCAGATAGAATCACACTACTGTGCTCCCTGTTTACTGATTCCTGTTTAGTAGTCAACAACTGGTTTTGAAAATTTTGGTGGTGATGATCGTAGTGATTAGATGGTAACTTGGCTGCAACGTAAAGCAGGAATATGAGGGTTTTGTTCTCTGTGCATTTAAATCTCTATCCATATACATATCTTAGAAGGGTGGAATCTCATCACAGCATGAATGTACAGTGAAACCTCATGTTAATAGTCACATTAATAGTCACATTAGAATAATTTCTGGCATGTGTAGTACTTATATTTTAAGAATCAAAGGATGATACATTGGTAAGTATTTTTCTCATACGTTAAACATGCATGGCACTATAAAATCATCATATGAGGTTTCACTGACATGTTTGTGACTGTATATTTTATGCATGTATATATGGACAAACATATACAAACCACTGAGGAAATTCAAGCACAAGTGCTGGAACTTTTTTTTTTTTGTAGTTTATGTTCTGCTAGTAACCTTTGTTCCTTTGTTATCTTCAAGTGCGTATGTGTGTAGATCACAGACATCCATGCAGGCACAGTAATGGGACTGGTTTATGTAGCTTTGGATGGGCTAACGTTCAAAGTAGGCTAACCCAATAACTGAAACTTCATAGAAACCAAGAGAAAAAGTTGCTCCATGCCAATTTATAACTTTTCAAGTCCAAATTTCACTGCATTTAAAGATGGTGTATTATTAATAGTCCTAAGAAATTGATTTTAGTGTCTCAGGTGGATCAAAAAGAAAATGACTCATCTGAGTTCCTGACAAGCCTGAGCTAATTATGTTTTTCACTAATGAAAGTCAAATAATGCCTGAATATATAGAACAAAATTTCCTAGGAATTCAGAATATTCCATAAACACATTGACCTACTATTAAGTTTCCAAAGGCATCTGGTTGCCAACTACATTAACAGCACAGTTTTTCTGCCACAATAATACAGGAGGATTAAAATACACTCTAACACACAACAGATCCCCCAATTACCACAAAGAGGTCTCAAATATTTTACCAAGGTAACTATTGTTCCCCCCACCCACCCCAAAAAATAATCTCGTACGCTGAAGTTAGGAAAAAAAGTTCACCTACATAGGGGCTTCCATTTGAATTAGATATAAAAGAGTAAACATAGCTAATACATATTCAGTTGGCCTCTGTTGATAGAAATCCACAGCTGTTTCTGTGTTAGTAAAAGACATTTGTAGATACTTATAAAAGCACCTAGAGTGCAATAAATAAAATCAGTGAGTTAAGCCATTTCTGTTCTCTGCTTCCCCGTAGATTAATGAGTTTAGTAGATTAATATGCTTTGTCCCACCCAACCCCCTCAGAAGACCTTATTGAAGAATTATAAAGATGACGATTATTACTTTGTTACTATTACTTGTCTCTTTTTTGGCCACCATGGAGGCTCAATGGTAAAAGCACTTGGCTGACAGCTGGCAGTTTTCATACACAGACACACTGGAGCTGCTGAGCTATGCAGTCTTGTTTCTTGACATGACACACACACAGACTTGAACTCATTCGGAATTAACAGCAGTGTGTTAGCCTAAAGGAAGTGACTTGGGGATGTCTGCACTGAGGACTCTCAGGCGCACAACTTAGGTGGGTTAAGGCAAGTATGTACGGTACAGCCTTTGGGCAAACAACCTGCCATTTCAGACTTCAAGGTCATCATGGTATGTTTGTGTGTTTGTTTTTGCAGTTACATTGCCTACATAGCCGTGGTGCTATCAAGACATATGGGGGGCAGAAGACAGGGCTCTCAAATTACTGTGCCCTGGATGACTGCAGCTGGCAGAGGCCGCCCGGCTGGGCTGTAGAGGAGTTAGTGATGGCCAGCAGAGGGCGCCAACACGTCTCCTCATGAACTTTGCAAAGACCTGGGAGAAAGCAGCCTGCATTCCGGAAATCCACGAGGGGCGTGTCCTGCATATTTCTCTGTTTCAGATAGAAAGAGGAGGCCAAGGAGAATTGGTGTGTGCCAGTGTGTGTGTGTGTGCGTGCGTGCGTGTGTGTGTGAGTGTGCGTGTCTCTTCCAGTGCATGTGGAGGCTTTATGTTTTGTTAGTATGTATTAAACTTAGTTGCTTCTTTCTCTTCAAAAAATGCAGGAGGCCACCACGAAACAAGTTCTTTGAAAGGTCCAGGAGCTGATGTACTGAAGCCATTTGTGTTATTTTGACCTGAGAGAGAGAAAAAAGATGTTTTTAATCAAGGGTGAGAGCTCAGTACCCTTTGCTCACCTTTCCAAGCATAAGAGTAAACAAACAAACAAAAAAAGTCCAAAGCCCAAATTGTGCTTTAAATAGACAGTTTTCCTCCTCTCAACTTTTTCCTCAGTGCACCCTTCTGGATAGAGAGGCCAGCTATGGTAATTTAAAATCCATTTTCTGGGGGCAAATGTATATGTATTGCTGTACAGTTAGGCTGCCAAAAAAGAATGCAGCGGTTTCAGATGGTGGCCTGTTAACTGCGTGGGATATTCCCACATTTATGCCACAGGGAGCCCAATAGATGTGGACCTGCTTTGGCACATTAGGTCAGTGGTAGTCAAAGCAGCTATTTTGATAGAAAATTAACCTGCAAACATGGGAATGTTAAGTGGAGCAACTTCATAGCCATTGTTGGTTTCAAAGAGTCCTCCAAACTGTAAGAGAAAAATTAATGAAAACTTTTCCCTTTTAGATGGATTATAGATAATCCAAAGAATTATACATCAAGAATATTCACCCAACCTAACTTTATAAAAAGAAGACTGTTTATTCATTGACTACAGAAACTAAAACACAGCTATGAATGGAGGCCAGTTAGGGGTAGTGTTTCCAAAGCCTTGTCCAGGCTCTGAGCCATTGAAGATTTGCTGGGTATAGTGGAAACCCCACAGCTAAAATTGTGCATTGCTTTTAAGCATCTATTTTCCTCCTAAGGAACTGCTTTTATTTCTGGTTGCTATATAATATCATGGGGGTGCTTGGACTGGCCCATTAGGTTAAATTACTCTTACTTTATGAGATTTGCTTATGGCAGGTTGACAGGGGAAGGTCCACCGCACAGGACAAAGACATGGGAGGGGCTCAGGTCTCTGCCTCCCAGCAGGGAATGGAGTTTATGCATGAATCAGTTTTAGTTTTTCATGGGATTTTAATAGGCAGTGACTCTCCAATGATTGTTTTTGAGGGCTACACAGTTGAAAAAGCTCTTCATCCAACACCACATAATGTGAAACCAAAATGGAATATAAGGGAACACACTAAATGGGAGGGTGCAGGCAGGTATGGAACTATGGCAGCTACGTTAGTGTGAGGAAGTAAAGGTAAATGAATTTAAAATCAGGGAATGAAATGTCAGGGCAAACTCACAGTCCACATAAGAATTTGGAAAAAAAACAAAACTAAGGGATCAGGAAAACTGCCTGATACAGGGCCTCATAACTAACAAGACGCATGACCTGTGTTTTTCTTTCCTTTCATCCAATTTCCTCATCTGTAAAATAAAAGCTTAGTGTTCTAGGACTTGAGGTCTGCTAGGGGATGCTTTGTAGAAGTGATGGTAGCAGTATTTTGAATGGTGATTTGTTAAACATTTATTTCATGAGCAGTGGGACTTGAAGACTCTGATATAATTTAACCATTTTCAGGCAGTAAGGAAAAAAAATATTTTTATTACTTTTGGTTTGCCTCTAAAAGTATTTAATAAAATCATGAGAAGTTTCTGTTTTCAAGGAATTTCATTCTGGACATTAAATTTGAAGAGTCCTCTCTTTAAAGAAAACAGAATTATAAATGCCTGATTTGAAAGTATATTCTTGATTACATATAATTAACATTCTCATGTTATTATCAGAGCTTATCCTTAAATAATGATTATATCCAATTTATTATATTTTGATCATCTTTATTGATCATTCATACCACAGTGTAATGTTATGTGATAAAAATGTATGATATTATTAGAAGCAAGAAATTGCAGGACTTACAGATATTCTGGTCTACTTTTGAGCACAAGCATATTGTTACATGTTACTTGGGCTGATAAGATGTGATACATTGTTTACAGAGGAAACCTTTTGGGAATGAAAATACAGCGTATGTTAATTTGAGTTGACAAAGTCTTTTCCTGAGTAATATTGGTTAACATAAGCATTGTTCCTACAACTAATAAATTGCTTCTTAAGTGTCTTGTATGTGACATGTCCTCTGTTGTAACTCTCTACAAGCATTGTTTTGTATAAATTCAGAGCAGTTGTATGAAGGACATAGGCTATTGTCTCTGTTTTGCAGTTGAGGAAACTTAGGCCCTGATGGCTCAGATGGTAAAGAATCTGCCTGCAGTGCAGAGACCCAGGTTTGATCCCTGGGGAGGGAAGATCCCCCAGAGAAGGGAATGGCAACCCACTCCAGTATTCTTGTCTAGAGAATTCCATGGACAGAGGAGCCTGGCTGTCTACAGTCCATGGGGTCGCAAAGAGTTGGACATGACTGAGTGACTAACACTTTCATTTTCAGGCTTGGTGAGAATAAAGTTATTCAAATAAAGTTACAGGTCCAAGGTCATAAAGAATTGTATCGCATGCAGTCTACCTTCCATAGCTCATCCTAACCACTGCCTTTTACTGCTTTGCTTTTAGTTTTTAATAGAACACTTTACACAAGGGTATATTATTGATATATCGAGAAGAATGGTAAAGAACATAAAGGACTTATTTTTTATTTAAGCTATCAAATCTTCTGGGAGGCTGGGAACCTTATGGTATAAATAGAAATACAACTATATTATGGGGAAGAAGCAAAAAGAAATATCAGAGGAAAAAGATTTAGAAATGTTTCATAAAGGAAGTATATTTTAAGATACAGTTTGAAGGAGAGTGGAATTTGAAAAGTAGAATTTGGGAAAAGACATTTGGTGTCAAGAGGATAGCATGGACTGCTGAAGAAATCCACATCGTGTTTGCAGATGGCGAGAGTTTTAGCTGGGCTGCTAGAAGTAGATAAGGGGAGACATCAGAGTATGTGTGAGACATCAGAGAAGGTAAGGTCAGGAAGCAGCTCTTAACCATTGTAAAATGTGAAATCACTGCATTTCCCTGGTGTCTCTCAGCATTATCTGCATCCAGCTGAGACTCAGAGGCTTTTAAGTTGAAGAGCAGAGATAACATTTCCATAAAATTTTGGGGCTGGGTCATAGTAGATCTGCAAGTTCTGATACGGATTTTGGACTTTTTGTTTAGTAGGCAATAAGGAATTTTTTGATAGTTTCTGGGCAAAGGTCTAACACAATTGGAGTGGTACTTTAAGAAGATTAAATTGATAGAAGAATGGGAATTTGGGGTTATAAAATAAAGAGACTGTAAAACTTCAGTTAATGAATAGCTGAATTGGGACAGTGGTTTTGGGAATGTAAAAGAGGGATTGTGTGAGATCCTGTTTACAGAACGGATGACATATAGTATTGACTGACTTCTGAACTTGATAAAGTCTGTTTTATGAGTGGTGTTCTGAATGCTTTTGGGGAGCTACAAGAGACACACACAAAATGCAGCATGAGGCACAGATCATTCCCTTTGTGAAAAGAAGCTGAAAAGGGGATGTATAGGGATTACTTTAATCTCTCTGGAGGAGAAATACTCCCCCAGATGTGTTCTCGTCCTACACACTAACAGTGTTAAAAGGCAAAATGACTGAATGGTAGAGGACAACGACAACAAACACGTATCTTCAAAGAGAGAAGCTCACATTTCGAAATGAATTGGAAGCTTACTTTCTATTTTGATCTTCGCTTGCAATTCAGCATATCACCTGATGCTGATATATAGAATTTGTTATCAGTTGTTATCCAAGGGAATTTGCCTAAACACAGATATAAAAATCAGGCTCCGATGGTATGTCTGCTCTCTTGAGTGCTAGAGTAAAGGGTCTGATAAGTTTAAGTCTTAATACTCGGGTTTCATTTTCACTTTTCACACCAGAAAAATGTTAAAGAGCATTATTACGTCATTTATCATCCAAAAGAGAACACTTATAAGTCTCATAGGGAGTGCTGGTAGTAAGTACATCAGAACAACGCATGTAAACTATGACTGTACTGGGAAAATCAGGACATACAGCTTATATATAGTTACGTACAACCACCTACAATGTTATATCATCGTCAAAATATACAACTTTTGGGTAATTCAAAGAAATTATGTGTTGAATTTTCAGTTATGTAGTTGATACACATGTAAGAATACTTTTAAAAGTAACTTTAGAGGTGGCTTTCCTGATAAATTTTGTAAAAATTATGAACAAAGTGTTATTTTAGAGTTATCTTAGTCAAAACAACATTAATAGAGGAGAAAGTATTGGAGGTAAGTCATGACTGAAGGAAAGCCACATGCCATCTCTTTTGTGCGACAATAACATTTGATTAATCACCTTTTAGTATCCCAGAAGCATACTGCCAAAGTAAAGCACTCACATGTACATAGGCTGCAGTTGTAAATGAGATGTCTTCTGAGGCCCCTGATAGCCGTAGGAATCAAAGCCACCTATGAAATCAACTAGAAAGGGACAATTGCTATAATTAGTCAACTTTTCAGATGAGATACATACTCATGTTCAAGGTCTTATACAGATTACTAATATAAACCTTTTTAATAATCTATTAAACCAGAAGTAGCTAATTGTGGAGATAAAAAGATAGTTCCTTCAAGGCAGTGATTTCCCCCACCCCCAACTGTGAGATTCAATTATTGCTTTACACGAATCTATTAACTTGGGAGAAGAAATTATATACTCCTTTGAAGCAACCAGGATTTAATTGGAGCAATAAAATTCACTTGCACAATTAAGATGCTATATGTCTTTGTGGTTAGTGTGGAGATTTTCTGTAACACATTGCAAATGTAAAAACATTGACGATAGCTCAAGTGCATGTATCTATCAGCAATTATTATTAGTAATGATATTATATCGTGATTGTCAGGTACAAGGTGCTGTGATGGAGTTGATGTAAATTAGCTCAGCACGGGTGTCCCTGCCATTATGTGGTCCATAATCTCAAATAGAAGGCATTGGCACCCCATTCCAGTACTCTTGCCTGGAAAATCCCAAGGACGGACGAGCCTGGAAGGCTGCGGTCCATGGGGTTGCTAAGAGTCAGACACGACTGAGCGACTTCACTTTCACTTTTCACTTTCATGCATTGGAGAAGGAAATGGCACCCCACTCCAGTGTTCTTGCCTGGAGAATCCCAGGAACAGGGGGGCCTGGTGGGCTGCCGTCTGTGGGGTCGCACAGAGTCGGACATGGCTGCAGCGACTTAGCAGCAATCTCAAATAGAAATAAAGATATGGAAGAAATTCTAACCAAGGATTTAGATGCATCTGATATACATTTGGTGCAGACATATTATACAAGATACCTAGAACAGTCAAGTTCAGAGAGTCAGAAAGTACATTGATAGATGCCAGGGACGGTGGGGTGGGGTGGGGTAGGGACGGGGGATGGATGGGGAGTTCATGCTTAATGGGGACAGAGGTTCATTTTAGGAAGGTAAAAATTTCGGGAGATGGATGATCACGAGAGTTGCACAGCAATGTGCATGTACGTAGTTCCACTGAACTCTAGAGTTAAATATGGTGAAAATAGTATGTTTTATATTATGTGAATTTTGCTGCATTATAAAAGCATTAAACATATTTATAAGCCAAAAAAAGCCACATTCAAATGCCATACACAACTAGATCTTTGAGGTACAATGAGATATAACAAGAGTTACTACGGTAGATTATATTATCCAGAATGGCTGCAGCAAGATCTCCTGAATCCCGTGTCTGCTTACAGTGTGATCTTGACACTGAACCTGTCCTGTGGTTTGGGTCTTTATCCCTTCCTGCTGAACCTGGGTAGAACTTTGTGGCCACTTGGACCCACGGAGTATGGTAAAAGTGACACTCTGACTTCTAAGGCTAGATCAAAAAATGTCACGCACTTCCTTCCCTTTGCTCTTCAGGGATGCTCTTTTGGTTTTATACCACTACATTTTGCAAGCAGTGGCAGCTGTGACACAAACATTCACACTAAGAGTGCTGTGAAAAACTTTTTCTTTGTTTTTTCTTTTTCATTCCTGGACGTGGAGGTCACGTGGTGGCAAAGAGGCCAAACGACAAAAAAAGCTGACAAGATAGATGACAAGAAGGAGAAAGAGAGGAACCTAGAAACTGAATGAAGATGTTTGGGGATATCTTTACTTTTTTCTAATATCTTATTCTGGTGGTTGAAGTTTGGCTAGTTTTTATTCTCTTTTTAATATCCCAAGGTGTTACAGGTAGAAATTGGAACAAGGGACATAAAATCTGTGATGTCTGTTTAGTGGGGAAATCTTTTTATTTGTAAAAAGCATTTTATCTTTTAGAGCAGTTTTAGGTCCGCAGCAAAATTGAGAAGTGCTGAGAGTTGTGCCCTACCCCACCCCCAGTATGTGCACAGCCTCCCCTCCTGTCAGCATCCCACACCAGCGTGGCGCACTTGCTACAACCAAAGAACCTACCTGACGCATCCTTAGCACTCAAAGTCCAGCGTTTGCATCACGGTTCACTTTGGTTTTAAATTCTGTAGGTTTCGGCAGACTTGTAATGACATGTATCCACAATTTTGGTATCATACAGAATGGTTTCACTGCCCTAAAAATCTTCTGTGTTCTGCCTTTTTTTTTGTTTGTTTTTGGCCATGCTGCCTGTAGGATCTTAGTTCCCTGACCAAAGATTGAACCAGGAAGGCCCTTGACAGTGACAGCACAGAGTCCCAACCACTGGACCACCAGGGAATTCCCTTGTTCTGCCTTTTCAATCCCTGCATTGCACGCCTACTGTGTCGCTTCAGTCGTGTCTGACTCTTGGCAATCCTATGGACCGTAGCCAGCCAGGCTCCTCTGTCCATGGGATTCTCCAGGCAAGAATACTGGAGTGGGTTGCCATTTCCTTCTCCAGGGGATCTTCCTGACCCAGGGGTCAAACCCAGGTCTCCCACACCGCAGAGACCTGGAGATTCTTTACCCTCTGAGCCACCAGGGAAGCCCTTTAATCCCTCCCTCTCCCCTAAACTCCAGCAACCATTGATCTTGTTACTGTCTCCAGTAAATGTCATGCACTTCCCTTTGCTCTTCAGGAACACAACCGTCATGCCCAAACTGGGAAGGCCAAACTAGCCCACGTGAAGAGATCAACAAAGGACCCTTGGATATGATTTTGGCTAACAGGGTGGCTGAGGTCCCAGCTGACAATCAGCATCAACACCCAGACAGGTACCTCCAAATGATCCCAGCTCCAAGCTGTTGAGTCAACCTGCCTTTTCTAGAATGTCACATACCTGGACTCCTGTGGATTCTAGCCTTGTCTGATTGGTTTCTTTCAGTTAGTCATATGCTTTGAAGGTGCCTCTATATCCTCTTATGATTTAATCTCTCTCTCTTTTTTTTTAATCATTAAAACCCTTTTACTGAGGCAGAATTTCTCTTCTGGTTAGAAGTGGAGTAGTACAACAGTCCTTCCTTATCCACAGAATACAGTTCAAGGTCCTTAATGGATTCTTGAATCATGAACAGTGCTGAACCTTGTATCTACACAATACTTTGCTTTTTTTCCCCCCTGTACTAATGGATGCTACTAATGGATAGGTAGCATACACAACATGAATATGCTGGACAAAGTGATGATTTATGTTATTGGAGGGACAGAGGAGGATGGTGTAAAATTTAATCACTCAGAATGGCTCAGAATTTAAAACTTAGGAATTGTTTATTCTTTACAGACTGCAGTTGACTGCAGGCAGCTGAAACCATGATATGGAGATCTAGAGTGTAATGAAAAGAACAGAGGTGTGATGTTAGAAGGATCAGGATTCAAATACTTCTTTGACCAGTCGCTGGCTGTGTGACCTTAGACAAATCACTTAACTTCTCTTACACAAGAATTATCACACTTATATTATTACTGTGAGAATAAAATGAGGGGTGTAGAGCCCTGGGTGAGACATATGGTGTGGAAGAAGAAAACTAAAAACCCTTAAGAATTCAGGATTTTCTTTATAATTCTTCTAAACTGTGCAGTGTGGGAGAAAGGAAGTGTTTAATTTGGAACAACTATAGGACTACAGGGCTTCCGTGGTGGCTTGCATGGTACAGAATCTGCCTGTGATGCAGGAGACCTGGATTCAATCCCTGGGTTGGGAAGATCCCCTGGAGAAGAGAAAGGCTACCCACTCCAGTATTCTGGCCTGGAGAATTCCATGGTCAGAAGAGCCTGCTGGGCTACAGTCCATGGGGTTGCAAACAAGTCAGATATGACCAGTTCAGTTCAGTTCAGTCGCTCAGTCGTGTCCGACTCTTTGTGACCCCATGAATCGCAGCACGCCAGGCCTCCCTGTTCATTAACCATCTCTTGGAGTTCACTCAGACTCACGTCCATCGAGTCCATGATGCCATCCAGCCATCTCGTCCTCGGTCGTCCCCTTCTCCTCCTGCCCCCAATCCCTCCCAGCATCAGAGTCTTTTCCAATGAGTCAACTCTTCGCATGAGGTGGCCAAAGTACTTCAGTTTCAGCTTTAGCATCATTTCTTCCAAAGAAATCCCAGGGT
>SJYT01019344.1:470843-493934 GCA_006410635.1 Cephalophus harveyi | reverse complement strand
TCTATTTCCCATGAAGTGATGGGACCAGATGCCATGATCTTCGTTTTCTGAATGTTGAGCTTTAAGCCAACTTTTTCACTCTCCTCTTTCACTTTCATCAAGAGGCTTTTTAGCTCCTCTTCACTTTCTGCCATAAAGGTGGTGTCATCTGCATATCTGAGGTTATTGATATTTCTCCCAGCAATCTTGATTCCAGCTTGTGTTTCTTCCAGCCCAGCGTTTCTCATGATGTACTCTGCCTAGAAGTTAAATAAACAGGGTGACAATATACAGCCTTGACGTACTCCTTTTCCTATTTGGACTAGAGGAGCTATCCCACGTTGCAGGTCAGGAACAGCAGCGGTAAGGAGATACCCCTCGTCCAAGGTAAGGAGTAGCGGCTGTGCTTTGCTGAAGCAACCGTGAAGAGATACTAAAGCCAAGGCATTTCTATCTAACTTATCTTGCTCAGGATTGCTTGGATATTTAAAATGCCCCAGACCTCAATTGAGGTACCAGGGACAGCTTGATGCAAGAGGTGCATTTGGGCATTTTGGTTCCATGATTTTTCTTCATGTTCCATGTGTTGGGTCATCCCTGGCCAACACATGGAGCCTGTCAATTGTTGTGTACTTTTGTCCAGTAATTGTCTCTACCTTATTTCTGGAATGAACTTCATTAACACTCCCCTCCTTTATTCATTGCTATTTTCACTTTATCCTGGAAACAAGGTAGCAGAATATAATACAGAAAACCATTAATTCATACCTAATCTACTCTGAAAAATAGTTCAAGAGTATCTCATTTTGTGGATAAAGAACTAAGATTCAGAGAGAAATGAGTTGTCTCACACAGCTAAATAGACCTCTTTCTTTTCTGGGCTGTAAAAAAGATAGCTACATGATGAGGGTAGCTCTTGCTTGTTATGCTTATTATCTTGAGTTTCAGGATCTGATCGTGAGCTCAGTCACTCAGTCGTGTCTGACTCTGTAGCCCGCCAGGTTCCTCTATCCATGGGATTCTTCAGGCAAGAATACTGGAGTGGGATGTCATTTCCTTCTCAATCTGATCATAATAGAACACTATTTACAGGCAAATGACAGAATCAGTTTGCATGTGGTCAGAAGTAGATGTAAACTTTCCGTGCTCGGAGGAGCGAGGGGCAGCTGGCATTACAAAATCTACTCAAGATTTAGATTCATTCTCAAAGTGCTTTCTTAACACATAGCAAAGTTAAAGGATTCCTGTTGCTTGTTTCTTTCTTACTGTTTACATGAATATAAAGAGGCTCTAAAGGAGAGAAACAGTAGAGAGGAGAAGATTCAAAACTTTCTGGAGAATTGTCACTTCACAGTTCCTTCATAGGGAGATCAGGAATCATGAGAGATTTGTTTGCCTCTTTGCTTAGATGTTCTGAAATCAGTTATGATCGTAAGGAGCAGCTCCTAGGGATTCAGCAGTTACCTTACATAAAGGCAAAATTTAAGGTGCAGGATGATTTCAGGAATTGGAGAAGCTATAGATAGTGGATTTGTAGGAGAATTTGGATATAATTTCATTGCCCTTGCTCTACAGAAAACCAAGTCCTTGAGTTATTTTTGTTGGCTTCACTGCCCTGAAGTACTAGGCAATTGTCAGATGGTATGTAGAGTTTTTTGAACTGTTATTCCTAGGGATGTGTGTGTGTGTGTGTGTGTGTGTGTGTGTGCATGTGTGTATACTTGTGCAAGTGAGTGTATGTGCATGAGTGAGGACCTAGGTGGTGGCAGGGAGGAGGGGAAAGAGAGGGAGGCTGTTGCAGTAGCAGTAGCTGGGAGTTTGGCACTCTACCAAGTACTGGAGGACCTCAGGATGCACTGTGGAAGTCAAACATGCTAGAGTCAGAATTTTCAGAGTTGTGACAAAACAATACTAATACTAAATGTATAAGAAGAACTATGTCTAGTGGGTAGATTTCTATTTACTAAGGTAATATTTCAACAGTTTCATCTTGACCATGGTTGATATATGCACACGCACATTTCAGGAACGCTAAAAAAAGAAAAGCTGCTACTTCCTTTTAAAAAATTCATTAAGAAACAGAAAAGATAATATAGAAGCAATCAGAATGCTTCATATTTCATCTTAAATAACTCCTTGTGGGTGCTGAATGCTTCTTTGCAGTACCTTTGGTACTACCAGAAGTGATTTGTAATGAAGCGTTGGAGAGAAGGTATCCATCTTGAGTTAATCCAAGCTCTGCAGGATGGCACATACTCCAGGAATAATGTTGGTCTCCTAGTTAGGCAGTAGCTGCTGTCTCTCTTACCACCTGCATGACTGTGCTGACAGATCTCTGTAGTATGAATTGAATCTTAAAGGCATAATGAGGAAAAGCAATGCCAGAGCTCTTATCCATGTTTTTTTTTAAGACTCTTATTTAGTTGTTTCGAAATAAGGAGTTAGAAAGATGGAAGATAGGCATGTCTTTTCTGTGTCTGCATCTAGACTGCTTAATGTGGAAAGCATGTTCATTTACTTGCATTTAGAGCTCATTTAGAGTGCTTTAATGAAGGAAGGCAAAGTTAGAAAGGGAAGAAATTAAAATGCAGTCATTTAGGTCCAATTGCTTATTAAGACATTCAGGGGTTCTGAATTTTTTTTTTTTTTCGACTAGTTTCTGTAAACATAGTAAACCTTCAATAAGAAAGAGGTATTTGATCAACAGAATGTTATCTCTAAGGGTTTCAATCTGTTGTTCCAACAACAAAAAAAGAAAAAAAAAAAAAGAAAGATACAAACAAGGGAATAAAAAGCAAATGCCAGAACTCCAGAGGCTAACAATCAGGTTAAATCTTCAGAAATTTTTCAGGTTGGAGAAGGAAATGGCAACCCACTCCAGTATTCTTTCCTGGAGAATCTCATGGACAGGGGAGGCCAGAGGCTTACAGTCCATGGGGTCGTAAAGAATCAGACACGACTGAGCAACTAACACACACACACACATTCATTAATAAGCAGAGAAGACAGGGCTGTAGTCAATGAAAGGTGGCTATTTGTGTGAAGAGCTTCATCTGGTGAAGTAAGCTTGAAAGTTCACTAGCTCAGATCTACACAGGATGATTTTACAGGTCAGAACAGTCTTATGATATGATGGTGCTGCACTTGAGATCTGCTCAAATCTTAGGACCAATTACAAAAACCAGGAGCTAATTTAAATAATAGTAACAATGGCTGTCATATAAGTGAAGTCACTCAGTCATGTCCGACTCTTTGCGATCCCATGGACTGTAGCCTACCAGGCTTCTCCATCCATGGGATTCTCCAGGCAAGAATACTGGAGTGGGTTACCATTTCCTTCTCCAGGGGATCTTCCTGACCCAGGGATCTAACCCGGGTCTCCTGCATTGGAGGCAGATGCTTTAACCTCTGAGCCGCCAGGGAATGCTGTCATATGCTGAGCATTAAATTAGATAATCTAGGCAGATAAGTGATTTAATCATCCATCACAACTGTCTTGCAAGGAGTTTTCCTATTCCTATGTGACTGATGGTGAAACTAAGGCAAAGGAAGTTAGGCAACTTGTCCCAAGTGCTATAGGAACCAATCCCTCAGCTTTTTGACTCTAAAGTCCATGCCTCTTGAGGTAAAAACAGTGATTTGTATTTACTTTCTTTTTTTCTGGGCATCAAGAAAACTGCATTTCTCAGGCTTTCTGCTATGAGACTATGTTCTGGGCACTGCATTGGGAGTAGAGATCATTTGTGTGACTTCTGCCTGAATCAGTTAAGGATTTTTGTTCCTTGAACAGACATATGGATCAATGGAACAGAATAGAGATCCCAGAAATAAAGTCACATGTCTATGGACAGTTAATCTTCATCAATGGAGGCAAATACATATAATGGGGAAATGACAGTGTCTTCAGTGACTGGTGTTGGAAAAGTTGCACAGCCACGTGTAAATCAATGAAATCAGAATATGCTCTCATACTCAAAATAAACTCAAAAATGCCTCATGACTTAGGTATAAGACATGGCACCATAAACTTCTAGAAAAGAACATAGACAAAACAGTTTCTGACATAAAATCATAATAATAATTTTTTAGATCATTCTACCAAGGCAATAGAGACAAAAGCAAAAATAAACAAACGGGACCTTATCAAACTTACAAAATCTTGCACAGCAGAGGAATTCATGATGAAAAGATAACCTACAGACTGGGAGAAAATATTTGTAAATGATGCAACTGACAGTTTGGAAATATTAATTTCCAAAATATAGAAACAGCCCATACAACTCAATAACATAAAAACAAACAACCAAAACTGTGGGAGAGGGTGAGGGTGGGATGATTTGGGAGAATGGCATTGAAACATGTATAATATCATATAAGAAACAAATTGGCAGTCTAGGTTCAATGCAGGATACAGGATGCTTGGGGCTGGTGCACTGGGATGACCCAGAGGGATGGTATGGGGAGGGAGGTGGGAGGGGGGTTCAGGATTGGGAACACGTGTATACCCGTGGCAGATTCATGTTGATGTATGGCAAAACCAATACAATATTGTAAAGTAATTAGACTCCAATTAAAATAAGTAAATTTAAAAATAAAAGAAAAAGAAATGGGAAGAAGGCCTAAATAGACATTTCTCCAAAGAAGACATACAGATGGCCAATATGGAAAGATGCTCATCAGTAGAAATTATTAGAGAAGTGCGAATCAAAACTACAATGAGGTACCGCTTTACACCAATCAGAATGACCACCATTAAAAAAGTTTACAAATAATGTTGGAGAGGGTGTGGAGAAAATAGGGAACCCTCTTACATTGTTACACTCTTGATGAAAGTGAAAGTGGAGCTTGAAAAAGTCGGCTTAAAGCTTAACATTCAGAAAACGAAGATCATGGCATCTGGTCCCATCACTTCATGGGAAATAGATGGGGAAACAGTGTAAACAGTGTCAGACTTTATTTTTTCGGGCTCCAAAATCACTGTAGATGGTGACTGCAGCCATGAAATTAAAAGATGTTTACTCCTTGGAAGAAAAGTTATGACCAACCTAGATAGCATATTCAAAAGCAGAGACATTACTTTGCCGACTAAGGTCCGTCTAGTCAAGGCTATGGTTTTTCCTGTGGTCATGTATGGATGTGAGAGTTGGATGAGGATGAGATGGCTGGATGGCATCACTGACTCAATGGATGTGAGTCTGAGTGAACTCCGGGAGTTGGTGATGGACAGGGATGTGCTGGTGTGCTGCAATTCATGGGGTCGCCAAGAGTCGAACACGACTGAACTGAACTTACAGTATTAGTGGATATGTAAATTAGTGCAGATACTATGGAAAACAGTATGGAGGTTCCTCAAAAAACTTAAAATAGAGCTGCCATATGATCCAGCAATCCCATTCCTGGGTACATACCCAGAAGAAACTCTAAATTGCAAAGATACATGCACTGCTATATTCACAATAGCACTACTTACAACAGCCAAGACATGGAAACAACCTAAATGTCCATTGACAGATGAATGAATAAACAGGATGTAGTAAATGTATACAATGGAATGTTACTCAGCCCTAGAAAAGAATGAAACAATACCATTTACAGCAACATTGGCAGACCTAGAGATTGCCATACTGAGTGAAGTTAAGTCAGAATGAGAAAGACAAATACTGTATGGTATCACTTACATATGGAATCTAAAATGTGACGCAAATATGAAACAGAGACAGACTCATAGACACAGAGAACAGACTTATGGTTGCCAAGGGAGAGGGGTGTGGGGAAGGGAAGGATTGGGAGTTTGGGTTTAGCAGATGCAAACTAGAATGTACAAGATGGATAAGCAACAAGGTACATCACCCGGAACTATATTCAATATCCTATGATAAACCATAATGGAAAAGAATATGAAAAGAATATGTATATATGTATTACTGAATCACTTTGGTGTGCAGAAGAAATTAGCACAACTTTGGAAATCAACTATACGTCAATAAAACTTTTTTAAAAAAGATAATCTTTGTTCCTTATCCTGTTTCTTTCTTCCCCTTCCATTGTGAGTGAAAAGTTCGTGTGTTTTGAAAATATCAGCGTCTCAAGATAGAAGAATTCCGAGCTGCAATTTAGAGGAGAGCCTTTCAACACACAGGTGTGTGATGTAGACAACAAATAAATCTCTGCTATGTTAAGCTACCCATGTTTTAGGGGTATTGTTATCACAGCATAGGCTATCCTGTCTTGACTAATATATTTCACCATCTGTGTGATATCTGACCTCCTTTAAATTTTAGCTGTTAGCACAGTATACTCCATGTCTTATACCTACAGATGAAGAGTTAATAGATGACAAAATAAATCAAATTTTACAAAATATTATTTCTGAAACCCGTCACCTAGAATAAAAATAACATCAAGAATGGCAGTTTTGCCTGAAGATAATGCCTTTGGGATTATAATTGAATTTGGTGGTACAGGGGCTTCCTCATTTAATTTACAAAGGATTCATGGTTTAAGATGTCTTTTGTCTCCATATGGTCCATGATCTCTTGTCAATTTCATTCTAATCAGCATATCTATGAAGAAGAACCAAACTGTGAATTAAACTAGTCTCTTCCACTTCAAATAACTTCTAAGGGAAGTCTGAAATATTATATTCCTTTATTCATTTGATTCCTCAACACCTTTGATTTCAGAAGATGGCCTTGGTAGAAATTTGTGGTACATTTGTTCCATTAATAAGCACATTTAAGAGTACAACTGCTGTATTCTGAGTGGAGTAGGTCTAATTTATTTTCATTTTACAGGTGGGGCATATGAAATCAACTCTGGTTTCTGGAGGAGAGCTTTACTAAATCTTGGTAACTGATACCTTGCCCTTATTAGATATACAGAAGACTGTAATAGGGAACTCTTCAAAATTTTCCTGATAAAGAATAACATTTGATTTCCTTGTAATTTGATGACTATCCTCTTGATTATTAAATGCTGGTTGTGCAAATGACTGACGCAGGGGAACAATTTCTCCCCAGGGAAACATCATAAATGGTATACGTGACAGTGGTAGCTGACTTGGAGATGGCTGGATAAAACATTAAGTTCAACTGGAAATATCAGGATTTCTTAGGGAAAATCTAAATTAAAGGCCTTTATTCCTCAGCACTTTCTTTTATTAATTCCATCTGTCTTTAAATCAACTCAGGAGCAGAAACACATAGAACTGGACGTCTGGTTTAACATACTCTCTATTCAAGGTTTCTCTCTTCAAGGTTTCTCTCTAACATAGCCATTTACATATTTTCAATACATCCTCCCTCAGCACATGTGTCTCCAATGAAAGTAAACTTTGATTATATCTTCCTTAAACACTGGTAGAAGTTGAGTGAAAATATATGATTTATACATTCAGAAAAAGGGGAAACTAGCATTTTGAGAGTAATCCAACAATTATTGGTTAGATTTTTCATTTTTCCTTCTAAAGGGTAGCTGCCATCAGAAAACTCAGCATTTCTGACTATGTTAATAGATTAATGTCACTTTCCCCTTCTTTTAGGGCTTCCCAGGTGGTGCTCGTGGTGAAGAACCTGACCGCCAATGTAGCAGACTCGAGAGACGTGGGTTCCATCCTAGGTCGGGAAAATCCCCTGGAGAAGGAAATGGTAACCTGCTCCAGTATTCTTGCCTGGGAAATCCCATGGACAGAGGAGCCTGGTGGACTACAGTCCTCGGGGTTGCAAAGAGGAGGACACGCCTGAGCACACACACAAATTCCCCTTCTTTTAGAGTTGATAGATAGCAGCACTGAAATGTCGATACCAGCCCAACACCATTATCCAAACCCCTGCTTAAAATTTTTCTCATTTAATAATTACCAATCCTGATGATATTGTTTTAGAAACCGATCCTGGGTAAGGGCTCAGGGCATGATGCAACTGTTAAAAGATGAAAATCTAAAGATGCTTCTCACTTTTTGTGTAACAGAAAAGACATTTCTGGTTTCGATAGAAAGTAAAAGTTGTACCACATTAACAGTACAGACGAGGCAAGGCATGGTATTAACTGTCCCATCTGCTGTTTCTTAAATAGGACAAACTATTCTTAGAGCTCTATGAAGTGCTTGCTTCATCTCACAAGAGTTGGAGAAGACTGGGCTGCTCGGTGAACTCAATAGGTGGAAGATGTGACTTGTAAATCTAAATGAGAAAGAAACAGAAACATACAGCATATGGAGAAAAATTGTCTAGCAAATGATTCTGTGTCTATGAAAGCTCAGCAAATAGGTTTTTTTTTTTAATAAACACAATTGTGTTCCCAATCCATAACCTTATTTTTAATAAAAGTCATCTATTTATTTCTTTAGTAATCCTCTTGAGATTACAGTTGCAGTTTATCATTTGCAATTATGAAACTCTCCAGTCCACAGGTATTTAGCACAGGATTTGGGGAGGTGAATAAAACTAATTTCAAAGCTGCTATCTCTGCATGTGCCTCATAAAATTTTTGGCAGCTATTGCTGAAGGAAATCTGTCCTTCCATCCTTTTGCCCTGGCTCTGAAAACTAGTGCATTATGTGTAATTGGATCTTCTATGAAGTTATCTCAGGTTATTTCTCATTTTTCTGTCTTACAACTGCTTGTTTCAAGATAAATATAAACATTATTAGATTGCACATATGTTTCTGATCAGGAAGTCCTTGACTATTTTCTTGGGATCATCATGTTCTAATGCAGTTAAAATGATGAGCTTGAGAAACTACTCCTGGATTGTGACTTGACCTGATGAGTCACATTGATAATCAGGTCTAAGAACATTAGAGTTCAAATGCAATTTGCTCAGTGCCTTATATCTCTATGTATTTGCAGGAAGAGCCCTTTCACTAAAACACTAAACCTTTTACATACCTACAAATATATTCAAAAAAAATGTTCAAGGTACCTACTTTCTGAAGAATATAAACTTGTACTGAAAGATACAGAAAATACTGAAAACAGAGAAGTATAACATGGACCTGATATAGATGGGTTTCCCTGGTGGCTCAGACAGTAAAGAATCTGCCTGCAAGGCAGGAGACATGGGTTCAATCCCTGGATTGGGAAGATACCCTGGAGAAGGAAAGGACAACCTATTCCAGTAGTTTTGCCTGAAGAATTCCATGGATAGAGTAGAGTACCCTGGTGGACTACAGTCCATGGGGTCGCAAAGAGTCAAACATTTCACTCCACTTGATACAGATTATTCAATACTGTAAAAGCATCAAATACTTTGATGTTTACCACTCTTGCAACCCCATGAACTATAACCTGTTAGGCTCCTCTGTCCATGGGATTTCCCAGGCAGGAATACAGGAGTGGGTTGCCCTTTCCTTCTCCAGGGGATCTTCTTGACCCAGAGATTGAACCCACATCTCCTGCCTTGAAGGCAGACTCTTTACTGACTCAGCCATCAGGGAAGCCATATTCAATATTGTAAAAACATCAAGTAGCTTTTGAGTGAATTTATAAATTCAATGTAATAATTATAATAAACATCCCAATGGGACTCCTTATGTACCCTGGTTCTAAAATTTATCTGGAAAAGAAAGTTCATAAAATGGAAAATGTCAGAAAAGAAAAATCAAAGATAAAAATGCTCATTAATCATCTATTTATGTGATTGTTGATACTAGCAATAATTTTCTGAATAGTTCAGCTTTATTTTAATAGCAATTCACAACTCTTTTAAAAAATTAGTCCACACAGTATTTTTTCCTAGCTTAGTGTATTAATGTCATCTTTCATGGTTGTTTTTTTTTTTTTTTTTCAGGGGTCTGGTATGTTTGCTACAAAATAATGTTTATTGGATTTTATTTTTTTTTCATTATTTTACTATAAAAACTTTTAACGTTGTGAAGTGGCTATCAGTTAATTTCAGTAATTAAATAACGAAATTGAAGTTAAAATTATTTTTCTGGTTTTAAGTTATCTCTGAGTGAGTCTATGACCAGTCTATTGACCATAATAAATATGACCAATAAAATATTTATTATAGCTAAAAATAGTGAAGCAGTGGAAAAACGATCATCCATAAATAGTCAAGCAAACTATAAAAAATTAGTCTACTCCTAGCTTCTTAACTCTGTGTCAATAACATCTTACAAAAAGATTCAAGCTGAGAAACAGATTCAAATTTGTTAAATTCACACCTAATGGAGTGCTGGGGAATGAAAATGAATCCATAAACTTCTTTGCTGTTTCCAGGACTTATAACTTGACAGAAGGTGTCTTGAAGAAAGCTCATGGTTTAAGAACATGATATATTTATGAAAATACTTTGTTGTATGAAATTTTATTTCATCCTATGCCACT
This sequence comes from Cephalophus harveyi, assembly GCA_006410635.1. Classification (NCBI taxonomy): domain Eukaryota; kingdom Metazoa; phylum Chordata; class Mammalia; order Artiodactyla; family Bovidae; genus Cephalophus; species Cephalophus harveyi. Next base: position 483,624 of record SJYT01019344.1, on the reverse strand, counting down.
TCAATGAGCCGTCCAAAAACAGGCCAATATGGTATTTGAAATAATGGATGTTTTACTAAAGATTCTATGTGAGAATCAAATTAAATCCCATGGAGACAGCCTGATATTCCTCTATATTAACTGAGTTTCTTGTGATCATTGTGTTTAAGAAATGGTCTTGGTTTGTGAAAAGAACATACTCACCATCTTGTGAAGCTCAGCTTTATAAGTAAAATACAGCTACTGAAGTAGGATATATAACTGGGGTTTGGGCCAGATTTACAGGTAAGAGAAACTGCCATGATATAATTTTATTCATTCATTTATTCAAAACTATTTACTGAGCACCTGTTAAGAGACAGACATCTTCGATGTATGGATACAGTGATGAGTGATGAGCAAGATCAGCATAGTCACTGATTCAAAGGAGCTTATAATCTCATTAACTGATAGGGTAAAACATGCTTCATTTCCTGTGAAAATTCCTTGTAAAGTTGAAATAAAGTAACAGCTATAAAGTATGTAACACACTGTATTTTTTCAGAAAACATTAGTCTTCCCTTTTGTTTTATATCGTCATGTACAGAATACTTCATTACGCTCAGTTGCCAAGAAAATTTAGCATTCAAGCAAACTGTTTTTGATTACCAGTTGAATCCAAGTCATGAAGCTAGGAGTGATGCAAGGAAAAGGTGACAACACAGATTTATTCTTTCACCTTGTGTGTAAACAAGAGAGGGAGGCAGATATCCATAGCAGAAAAGTCACTGCAAAGGTAGATATTCTAGATATGTCCCAGAATAATTCTGAGAGAAAGGAAAAGGGCAGTTAAGACTATTTCCCGACCTCATCAACTGAATATAAATGACGCAGGTCCTCTGGCTAATATCAGAGTGGTGTCCTCTGAGGTCGGAAGTGCTGATGAGAATGAATGGAACCAACTATCAAGTTAGCGGGTTATTTAGATTTACCCTCGGGGTCCTCTATTCTTTCAGAGAAGGCATTATTGGAGAAATGGAAAATGAGGGATTATACTCAGAGAATGACTGAAAGCGCTTTAAGCCAGAGGCAGTGTTTGTGTAGGATGGGGTGACTAGACTAGAAGGTAGACTAGTGATATTCTGGATTTAAAAACTGTAAAATCCTTCAGACAATAGTAGACAAACACCACCTATCTTAGACTTATTCTAAAAACTATTACACAAAACTCCAGAAAGTTCTGCTACACTAGCTCTTTGACCCGGTTCACTTCCGCCACTCTGATATCATCTTTGCAGTGCTTGGCAGCTCTGGACCCAGGGTTGTGTCACTTTTCCCTTGACTTGCTCTTGCACTGCATAGTAAAGGAACCGATCTGCTGAATGATGTTAATGTCTTCATTCATTCTTTCAACAACATTGAATTAACTAGTATTTATCATGTCAGACACTCTTTACTGAGTATTTATTGTGTGTTACTCTTCCAGACACTTAGAATACATCAGTGAAAAAAAACAGATGAAATGCTTGCCCTTGTGAAAATTACATTATAAAATATGTGAGAGGGGATGGGGGATTTGGGGGTATATTGGGCTATATAAACGTAACAGCCAAACTATATAGTATTTGAGAAGCTTGTAAGTATTAAGTAAAAACAGATTAAGGTAAGGGCTCAGGAGTGCCAGTGGAGGGGATGGTGATGCTAAGGTGGCATTTGAGCTAGATTTAAAGGAGAAAGCCTAGCCAAGAGGATATCTCCAAAGGGAATTCCAAGCAGAGAAAACACGTGGAGATGTTGAGACAAGAGTGTGTCTGATGTGTGAGAAGATGAGCAAGAAGGGAAGTTTAATGGGAACAGAGCAAGAGGGAAGTATTAACAAGAAATGAGGGGAGAGAGGGACTTTGTTCAGTTTAGATTTTGTAGAGTTTTGTAGGTCTTAGTAAGACTTTTCAGTTCCAGTGCTTGCCTTGGCTATGGATGGTGACAGTATGCAACCAGTGATCACTTGAACTTGTTTCAATGCCTAATAAGGGTCAGTTAACAGTTTTTGACTTTCTAAGAAGATGGAAAGAGTTGTAGCAGGAAAGAGGATTTGTGTTTTGCATAAGTTGATGACTGGCCTGAAGAATGCTGAGGTTGATTATTGGTGTTTGATTATTGGTTTGTGGCTGGTTGTGCCATCCAAATGTATGAATGTGCCCTTTTTCTGTAGGCATGTACCTTTTGCATGAGGTGAAGGGAGATGATGCAGAAGCTCCCTGCCCAGGAGCTCTGCAAGAGATTCTATCAATCAGAGTATCCTACATTCACAGTGCAGACACTGGCAAATCACCTTTTAGCTATACAAATACATCGAAAAGTCATTTCTTAGTCAAGAGTTATTCTTTAAATTATTTGACTATGAATAGTTTTAATTTTAGCTGTTGGCTTTAAAATTTTTCATCCATTTTTATAAAGTTATATCTATTTTTTAATTAATTTATTTTTTATTGAAGGATAATTGCTTTACAGAATTTTGCTATTTTTCTGTTAAGCCTTTTTATAATGTTATATTTTAATCTATTTTATTATTTAAAAAATTACAACTACCCTGGAAAATAGATCCAAGAAAATATTGCCAAAACCAGTGTCAAAGAGCTTACTGCCTAGGTTTTTTTCTAGGATTATTATTGTTATATAAGTCTTTAATCCATTTTGAGTTTATTTTAATAAATGGTATAAGAAAGTAGACTAGCTTGATTCTTTATCATATAGCTTCAGTTTTCCCAGCACCATTTATTGAAAAGGCTTTTTCCTATTGTATATTCTTATCTCCATTGTCATAGATTAGTTGACTGTAAGCGTAGGTTTGTTTCTCAGCCCTGTATTCTATTTCATTGATGAAGCACAAACTGGAATCAAGATTGACGGGAGAAACATCAATAACCTCAGATATGCAGATGACATCACCCTTATGTCAGAAAGTAAAGAGAAACCAAAGAGCCTCTTGATGAAGAAGAAAAAGGAGAGTGAAAAAGCTGACTTAAAACATTCAAAAAACAAAGATCAAGTCATCAGGCCCAATCACTTCATGGAAAATAGATGGGGAAACAATGGAAACAGACTTTATTTTCTTGGGCTCCAGAATCACTGCAGATGGTGACTGAAGCCATGAAATTAAAAGATGCTTACTCCTTGGAAGAAAAGTTATGACCAACCTAGACAGCATATTTAAAAGCAGAGACATTACTTTACTGACAAAGGTCTGTCTAGCCAAAGCTATGACTTTTCCAGGAGTCACGTATGGATGTTAGAGTTGGACCATGAAGAAAGCTGAGCACCAAAGAATTGATGCTTTTGAACTGTGATGTTGGAGAAGACTCTTGAGAGTCCCCTGGACTGCAAGGAGATCCAACCAGTCAATCCTAAAGGAAATCAGTGCTGAATATTCATTGGAAGGACTGATGCTGAAACTGAAGCTCCAATACTTTGGCCACCTGATGCAAAGAACTGACTTATTTAAAAAGACCCTGATGCTGGGAAAGATTGAAGGCAGGAAGAGAAGGGGACTAAAGAAGATGAGATGGTTGGAAGGCATCACTGACTCTATGGATGTGAATTTGAGCAAGCTTTGGGAGTTGGTGATGGACAGGGAAGCCTGGCATGCTGCACTCCACAAAGAGTCAGGCATGACTGAGTGACTGAGCTGAACTGAACCATAGTTTTGTTTTTTTTTTTGGTTTGATATACCCATACTTTTTATTGAAATACAGTTGATATGCAATATTCTGTTATTTTCAGGTATACTATATAGTGAATTGACCTTTATATATTATTAATATGAAATAGTCATCACAAAAGTCTAGTAATTATCTGTCCCCATACAAAGTTATTATAATATTATTGGCCATATTCCTTATGCTATATTTTACATCGTTGCATGCATTCTAAGTCACTTTAGTCATGTCTGACTCTTTGTGACCCTGTGGACTTTGGCCTACCAGGCTCCTCTGTCCTGGGATTCTCCAGGAAAGGATACTGGAGAGGGTTGCTATGCCCTCCTCATTTTACATCTTAGTGGCTTATATATTTTATAACTGGAGGTTTGTACCTCTTAATCCACTTCATCTTCATCTGCTTTGGTTACTACAGCTTTGTAGTATGATTTGAAATCAGGGAGCATGTACCTCCAGCTTTGCTCTTTTTCAAGACCGTTTTGGCTATTCAGGGTTTTTTTGTATTTCCATACAAATTTTAGAATTATTGGGCTTCCCTGGTGGCTCAGAGGTTAAAGCATCTGCCTGCAATGCGGGAGATGTGGGTTCAATCCCTGGGTCAGGAATATCCCCTGGAGAAGGAAATGGCAACCCACTCCAGTATTCTTACCTGGAGAATCCCATGGACTGAGGAGCCTGGTGGGCCACAGTCCACAGGGTTGCAAAGAGTCGGACACAACTGAGTGACTTCACTTTCACTTTAGAATTATTTGTTCTAATTCTTTGAATAATGCCACTGATATTTTGATAGGGATTACATTGAAGTTGTAGATTTCCTTGTGTAGTATGGTCATTTTAACAATATTAATTCTTCCAATCTACAAGTATAGTATATCTTTTCATTTAATTGTGCTGTCTACAGTTTCTTTTATCAGTCTAATAGTTTTTAGATTGCAAGTCTTTCATCTCCTTGGTTAAATTTATTCCTAGGTATTTTATTCTGTTTGGTCTTCTCACAAAAGGACTACAAAATAAAAAATAAACAAATGGGATTACATCCAACTAAAAAAGCTTCTGCACAGCAAAAGAAAACATCAATAAAACAAAAAGGCAACCTATGGAATAGAAGAAAATATTCACAAATCAAATATCCAGTGAGGATTTTATATCCAAAAGACTTACTATAAAAACTCATACAGTTTAACAGAAAAAAAAAGCAAACAAACAACCTAACCCTGTTTGATTAAAAAATGGGCAAAAGACTTGAACAATTTTCCAAAGAAAACATACAGATGGTTGACAAGTACATGAAAAAAATGTTCAAAATCATTAATATCATGAAAATGCAAATCAAACCACAGTGAGATATCACCTTATACTTGTTAGAATGCTTTTATCAAAAAAGACACTGAACAAGTATTGGTAAAGATGTGGAGAAAAGGAAACCCTTGTGCACTGTTGATGGGAAAGTAAATCATGCAGACCCTGTAAACAGTATGAAGTTTCCTCAAAAATTAAAAATAGAACTAACATATAATGCAGCAATTCCATTTCTGGATTTTATCTGGGAGAAAAGAAAATGCCAATTCTAAAATATATATGCACCCCAAAGTTTACTACAGCATTATTTTATAATAACCAAGATATGGAATCAATGTAAGAGTTCACTGATAGATGAATGGATAAATGGATAACACGATGGGCTGTTACTCAGCCATAAAAAAGACATCCTACATGGACCCAGAGTGCATTATGCTAAATTAAATAAGTCAGGCAGAGAAAGACAAAGATTCACTTATGTGTGGAATCTAAAAAAATAAGCAAAGCAATGAACAAGCAAAACAGGAACAGACTCATAGATACAGAGAACAAACTGGTTGCCAGAGGGGAAGAAGGTCAAGATATGGGGAAAATAGGTGAAGGGAATTGATAAACAGGCTTCCAGTTATAAAATAAATCAGTTACCAGGGTATAATGTAGAGCATAATTAATGCAGCAATAATACTGTAATGACTTTGTATGACAGATAGTATCTAGACATTATGGTGATCATTTCATAGTGTATAAAAATATCAAATCACTATGTTGTATACCTGAAACTAACTATACTACTTCAATAAAAAGATAAAAAATAATAACTACATTTTAATATTTTTAAACGAGGATAGAGAAGCACTAGGACAAGGGAGGAAGTTCTGAGGAGCTTGTCTTAAGTCCTGGAAATGTGGGAGATTCCCTCCTTCACCTTCTAACTCTGTAGGCATTTTCCAGTGATGTCAAAACATATTTCTCATCCCAGCATCACATGAGAAAAAGCAACTTCAAGAAATCTGACCTTTAGGTAGTGTCAGAGGTTCACTAAAACATAGTAAAGCAGAACAAATAGTTGAACATTTGGAAGAATCTCCAAATATATATTTCTTCATCTTTCTATTAACACATGGTACTTAGAAGGCCATAGATATTTTGATATTTATATAAAGATGCCATGTATTCCAGTAACAGTGTTCAGACACCAATGCTTATACTAACGTTCAATTCAGAGAACATCAACTCTGCTGAGACAAAAACAAGTGGATTGGTCCTGCCCACAGTTTCAAATTCTTCCTAAGGATGTCAGGTAATTTAGAAGATGCTGCTGCTGCTAAGTCGCTTAAGTCGTGTCCGACTCTGTGCGACCCCATAGACGGCAGCCCACAAGGCTCCCCTGTCCCTGGGATTCTCCAGGCAAGAACACTGGAGTGGGGTGCCATTTCCTTCTCCAATGTATGAAAGTGAAAAGTGAAAGTGAAGCTGCTCAGTCGTGTCAGACTCTTAGCGACCCCATGGACTGCAGCCCGCCAGGCTCCTCCATCCATGGGATTTTCCAGGCAAGAGTACTGGAGTGGGGTGCCATTGCCTTCTCCGTTTAGAAGATGAGGTAATGCTTATGTATCTTTGGTGACTTAGAGTACACCAAGGTGTCATGTTATCAACCCCTGTGAGTACAAATTGGGCCAGTGAATCAGCTGCAGTTCAGAGCTGGAGCATACTGCACTGAATAGAATAGAAATCGTGGCATTTGAAAAGGGAATGAGACTAGAAAAAAAGCGCCTTCGTAAAGCAGGGAAACCATTAAAAACATTTATCTAAACCATAAATATTTCCTGCCAATTATTATCCATCTCATCCTCCACTCATACTGCCATACAGGAATATTGTTCCCTACCTGGTAGATAATTATGTTTTTTGTTTCTTGGAAATTTGATTGTCTTCGTAGGAAATCAACTCCTGCTTTTCTGAATCAAGGACCACAGAGTTGAACAGAAAGGAATGTCTCTTCTCAAGTTAACCACCAGGGGGCAGTCTGAATCTGATCTAGGAGTAAGCGGGAAGACCAAACTGAGGTGGGTTTGAGAATTTGCGTTGGGGGCGCGGTGGCAGGGGGAGGTTGTGGATTTCAAACTTTGAGAATCCAATTTTGGGACTGTCTTATCCTTTGGGCATAAAGAAACTTCTCAAATCAGTGTTTCCTAGTCACATTTTAAGAGGGTTCTTGACTCCTTCCTCAACAAATGACTTCTTGACCTCTGCAGTGATGTGATAGGCCCACTGGTGACCATGCTCTAAATCTCAGAACCTCAACCTTTTTCACCTTCAGAGGATGACCCTGAAACTAACAAGACGAATTTTTTTTGAGGTCATGCTAGCCTGGAATAAGTCTATAAAGCATCAATACCACTCACTATGCCAGAGAAAGGAATTAGCATTCTGATTGGCAACTATCCTGTCTTTCATTTTGCCACTTAAGGACATTTAAAATATGGGCAGGCCAAGAAACCAAAATATAACTCCATAATTTTAATTGGAAATGACTTCCGGTATACCTGATTCATTCGGAGGAAGTAGGTTTCGTTTTGTTACTTATTTATTCTATTTGCCTTTGAAACAGTAAAACGGTAAAATTTCAAGTACTGCTAGAAGCTATACAATAAAAAGTAATATACAATTCTATCTCGTAATTCATCTCCCTTTGCCAGAGATAACCAGTACTAACAGGTTCTTGTTTATCCTTCCAGGAAAAAAAAAGTATATATAAGCAAACATATGTATATGTCTTCTCTCTGCTTTCTTTAAATAAGTGGGACCATGTTATATACACACATCTGTGCTTTGTTTTTGTTTTTTTTTTTAAACAATGTAATATTTTTTGTAGGTTACCCTTGAGAAAATGTCTTCATGCTATTATGTAAACATAAAGCTAGGCAGAACTCCTAGGTCAATGCTTATATGTATTTTAATTTTTTGATGGCTGTCACCAATTTGCCTGCCAAAGAGGATGGCCCAGTTTCCAGTCTCAATAGCCAAATATAAGAATACCTGTTTCTCTATACCATGGCCCACACAGTACTTTCAAACACTTTGATCATTGACCCTGTGTTAGATGAAGAGTTGTCCCATGGTTTGGGTTAGTCCTTAGTTATGAATCAAGTAGAGGATATGCTGACCTGCTTATAAGCCTAGTTTTTGTTAGAATTGTCATGGCACTTTCTAGTGTCTTTGAAAACAAGAACATCATGCACCCTTTGGGGTCATGAATCATATTGTCATTTGTGTTCTCAGTGATATCTAGCACCTGTGTATAAATATAGTAATATTTTATTATGAAACTGTTGAAAGACAAGAGTACTTTTATTATTAAAGTGTGAAAGGAGCATTATACTTCTCATCTAACAGGCATATGATTAATACTATAATAAAACACAGTCTATACTCTGTAAAATGTTTGCATTTTCCTTTGAAATGAATTTTAGTCAAAACATTGCTCACAATATATATACCATAAACTGCTACAAATGGCCAGATTTAGTGTTGCCAACTTACATTTGAAAGTCTTTTGCAGAATTATTTTGGTCTTAGGAAAAAGCACTTTGGTCATAATTAACATTTAGAAATTTCTTTTTGGTAAGCAAACATTTTCATTCAGTCTTTTTTCTGGCAGTGCCTTTTATTTGAGCTGCTTGGCTTATAAACACATAATGTACGATAATTGTAGAAAGCAGGAGCTTGGCATTCTCTCTTATTTTGATAGAAGCAGCTTTGCATCGGTTATATTTATTAGCTATTCTAGTGACACACATTGTCTGTGACTGATGTGGAAATGATAATCGACAGTACACAGGGAACAGATGAAAAAGACCTTAAGATGTGGCTTTATTTAGGTCAGTACATATTAAGAGAAATACAATCCTCTTCTAGAAAGCGAGCTGGAAGTGAAGAATGAAAGATGATTTTCATCAATATCATGACCAGCTATATTCTTAAATGTTTTTCCTACTAATAAAAAAATAGCAGCTTCAGGGCAGGGGAAATATGCTGGGATTAAAATAAAACTGGTGCTATCAATGTCTAAATAAAGTAATTTTACATGTATGGGTATGTTTTTGGTAATACTTGGAATATTCTTGGTCAGGTCTTTGAAGTGCACATTTACAAGGGTACTCTATCTTCCAAAGGGAGTCTTAAGACTTCCCACTCATTTCTCACCCCACTTCCTGTGGTGAGCAGATTTTAAGCTGACCCTCAAGACCTCCATCCCCTGCTGCCCCCACCCCTGTGCAGTTCCTGTCCTCTAAGTGTACGTGGAATTGTTGGCTTACTTCTAAGCAATAGAATATGGCGGAGGTGATAGTATGCCATTCCTGTGATGACATTATGCTCTGCAGGACTGTCTCCCTTGCAGACTTGCTCTCAAGACTCTCTTATGAGAGGCAAATTGCCCCATTGTGGGATGTCTTTATGAGGGGACTCACTTGGCAAGGAGCTGGGCATGGCCTGGGGAAGCTGAGGGCCTCAGACCAACAGTGAGTGACAAGAAACTGAATTCTTCCAACTACCATGTGAGCTTGATTAGAACCCCAAGGCTATGAAGACTGAAGCTCTGATTGACACCTTGATTTCAGCCTAGGAAACTCAAAAGCAGAAAATTTAGAGAAGTTGTTCCCAGACTCCTGACTCACATAAACTATGAGGGTCAAATGTATATTGTCTCAAGGTGCTAAATTTGTGATAATTCATTATGCAGCATAGAAAATAACATACCAATAGGCAAAAAAACACCACATATGGTATATTGTAATTTTGCTCAAATTTTGCTTCTGTGGGGCAAATTATACTTTCCTATTCCATTGGTATCGTGTGGTATGTATACCCATCCCAGGAGAAAGAATACATTCTTGCCCGTTGAACCTCAGGAGTGAAAATCTGATTTTCTTCGGCTTTGAGAGCCAGCTTGAGGTTGGCTATGTCTCTTTTTCCTTTCTTTACCTGTATCTGATCTATGTTGAACATATGAAAGTGTTAGTCACTCAGTTGCATCTGACTTTTTGCAACCCTATGGACTGTAGCCTGCCAGGTTCCTCCATGGAATTTTCCAGGTGAGAATACTGGAGTGGGTAGCCATTCCCTTCTCCAGATCTTCCTGACCCAGGGATTGAAGTCAGGTCTCCTACATTGCTTGCAGATTCTTTACTATTTAAGCCAACAGAAAAAATAAACATTTATTCTTATAAGTCATTGAGGTTTTAGATTACTAAAGCATAACCTTGTCTTTCTGAGGATAATAATTATGTCAGACATAACTGGGTCAAACTGCTGTGTAGAGTTTTAAAAATGTCTTTCAAGTGGTAGACGCTTAGATACTTCCCTCATTGTATTTTCTTCCTTTGGTGATTACTTCACATATTGCTCTGCTTCTGTGTCTTCTATAAACAGAGTCTGATGCAGTGGGATAGTGTGAGCTGGGTATTCTTGGGACTCTGATCTGGAAAGACTTCTGAGGATTAGGACAGAGTTCAAGGGGAAGGACAGATGAAGTGCACTGCCCAAGCCCCTAGAAGAATCTCCTTCTATGAGCTAGTTTTTGCATGCTCCTCCTTTCCTTTGTAGAGGAAAGATTTCAAAAGCAAGATCAGGGTGGGGTTCAGCAGGAAAGGACCAAAGAGGACTTTTGGCCTGTCTCTAACGTGGAAAAAGGGGTTCCCAAGGTCGTAAGTGGTAAAGCCAATGTCACCAGCGTGGGAAACCAAGTTCTAACTGATAGTAAAGAGTGTTTCTTTTTCTCAGACTATCTACTATACGTTGACCCTTCAAGAATTAGCTAAGTGGTTGGCCAAAGGTTTAGGGATTTTCAGGTTTCTAGAATCTCTCTCTTTGGAGGCCCAATAAACAGTGCTGATAGTACTCAACTATTTAAGGATAGAATGGTAGAAGAAAGCAAGGGGCTATGTTTCACTCAAATGCTACCTTAAGTTGATCATTTAATGAGGGACAGGAAGTTTCCAAAATTTGTTTTTTATCTAGCCACAGAATGGAGACTATTCCTAAATTCCTTTGGAAATATTTGAATGTAAAGCAGGGCATGTAGGAATTTGTGCATTCATTTCTCCATGAGACTTAACTTCGCCTTCTATTGACTAAGATCACCCTGGAATCAGACTACCTTGATTTGAATTTTTACTCTGTCATTTAATTGCCTGTGTAACCTTGAGTAACATTCTTACATTTTCTGTGATTTAGTTTCCTCATAAAAATACTATAAGTATAAAATACTTTTATATCAGTAAGTATAAAAATACTTATATTAATACTATTAGTATAAGTACTTTTATACTAGTAAGTATAAAAAATACTTACCTCCAATGATTGTGAGAATTACATTATGAGAATTAGCTAGTACATATGAAGTGTCTACTTAATAAACCTGACCTAACTCATTATTATCACTGGTGCTCCACAGTGAAAAACTTCAGACCATATTATTGTAGTGGAGACCTCAGTACCCCCTAAGTATAGCATTTCATTCACTCTCACTTCTTTTCCTGTGCTTCCAGATTGGCTATATCACACATTTATTAGAAGCTGTAAAAATCTCAGCTTTCTTTAAGCCTCCTTTCCTATTATAGTCCCCTTACAAGCTGTTTGCTCTCTAGCAACAAAGTTAGAACTGTAGTTAAAAAAAAAAAATCCAGTTATGTTAATGAAGGAAGTTATAGTTATTAGCTTTCCTTGCACCAGCTATTTAACTAACTGCAAGTGTTCTGATATGTACTCTCCCCATTTGTAATTAGCCCAGCCCTGCTTACCTGCATGTATAATACAATTTCCTTCTAGGGCAACAAACTTGAGCTGAGTACAGGACAGAATTAGTAATTAATGGGTGGAGGCTGAGGAAAATAAATAGTCTAAAATATAGTCTAAAGTAGAGTGTCAAAATCAGGTTATGTCTAACTGAGATTACAGTTTGAGAGGTTTCTGCTCATGTGGTCAATGCAAGGCTTTAGGATGGCCATGATTCTCGTGGGTGTTGTATCTAGAGTGTGAGGGTGGAAGGAATGCCTGACTGAAACGAGGTGAAGGATCTGAAAGCATGGTCTAGCCCTGGAGAAAAGGTAGGAAGGGGTCAGGACCATAATTTTCTGGGGTAGAAAGTTAAGCCAAAACAGGGTCTGGGGTCCTCTATGTGTGACAGGGCATTGATTAGGAAGGATGTAGCTCACTGATCATTTGGGGACCCAGGACACTGTTCATGGAGGTATGCTTCCATGTGGTAAACCAAGACACAGAAAGAAGCAGCAACCTAACTGCATTGGACCAGGACTTGGCTGGGACTGAATTCCCAAGAGGAAGAGACTATTACCAACTGCTTGGGAGGAACCTGAAACAGATATAGTGTTTAAATCTTAATGCATTATTTTCTTTGCTTTCTCAAAGTATAACCTCTTTTTTTTTTTTTTTTAAAGGGGTCAAAAGCACAGCCTCTACTATTGTTAGCATCCAGCTGTTTGCTGACATATGTGGAAAGAGAAATTTGGAAAGATCTGGTCCTTGACCCCATCAGCATGTGTAGTTCTACTTTTTCACATCTAGAAAAAAATTGTGTGAATGCCCTTATCCAAAATTAGATTTGAATGGTGTATTTGTTTCCAACTGATTTTAATGTTTATTTAAGTAAAACCAATTTAATTAGCTGGTAAGGGTAATTACAATTGTTATCTAATTTGTAAAATCCTATCAAATTTACTTTGAAGATTTAAGGAACTGGTGGTTAAATTCTTAGAAGACTACATCATTATAACAAGGCTAAATTA
>SJYT01019344.1:424694-469068 GCA_006410635.1 Cephalophus harveyi | reverse complement strand
AAAAAAAAAAACCCTCTCATTGTAAGCTGAATAACACTGCTACCAGCCAAATGTTGCATTAGATAGCTAAACACAGACATTCTGACTTCCAAATATACGTTGGTCATTAGCCAACTGCAATGAGGACTGAAGTCAACATTATCTAACAAATGTTACCTCATCTGAAATTCAGAATATAGCTGATAACATTTTGGTGACAGGCTGATTTTCAGTCAGTGGGGAAACTGTGCTTGAAATATATTAATATTTTTTTCTCTGCATTTTCATGTACACGATCTTCTGACTAGTTAGTCTGATTCATCCATTTGTCTAATATAGCAGTCATTTAGCTTTAGTGTAACAAAATAAGGTTTTAAGTAGAGAAAATGATTATGAAACCTAGAATTTATCAAGAGATAAAATGATTATAATAATTCCTTTAGCGTTTTAGTGTACACTTCTGTTTGCCTAGTCAATAACCAGTACCTTTTCCTTTTCTGCTCTGACAGAAACTGATTTGGTTCAATTACTGCACTAGGTCACGAGTCTTAGGGAAGGCTGCCAGCACCAGCCCAGGGCTGAATCGTTACTGGTCTGAGCCAATCATGCTGTTCTCCTTTCCTTTGCCAAAGAGTAGTTTTAGGTCTAGGCACATGATGCACTTCTGAGAAGTGAGATGTTGAGGATATTTCCAATCAAGATTTTCTTTGTTGTAAAAAGCCCAACTAATGTTGTTTTGGCAGCTAATTGAATGCTTGAATTGGCTTAATGGTTATATCATGTGGTTGTTAGTGAGAGTAAGTTTAAATAGGCATGTAGTATATGAAATAATTCTAGAGGAAGCACTGTGCATTAATTTAATTAGCAATAAATAATTATTATTCAGTATGCCAAGAATAAAACCCAGCCCACAGTAAGTTACTCACTAGAATGGGTAATTAAAAATAAGTGACAATACAACTTTTGACAAGAACGTTTGGCAACAGCAACTCTTATGTGCTGCTGATGTATTTTATATTTAAATTTTAAAAAATTTATAAACAATAAATGAAAGACTCTGACAGAGGAAAAAGCAGTTATCTTCAGCCGCTAGATGGTTTTGTACTTTCCAGTGACACTTAAATAGTGGTGGCTGTCAACTGGCTCAAGATGGCAGAGCTGAAAAATGCAGGGAACCTGTCTTTGATTACATGGTCGTAGACCAAATTAACCAAGCTGGAACAGACCTACCTTGGGTATAATTACATTAGATAATGCTACTCCATTACTGTCTATGTCAAATTGAGTTGACATTGTCTGTTAACTGCAGCTGAAGGCATTCTGGCTGATAATTGGCCATCAAAAGCCAGGCCTGACCATCTAGGTAACAGTTTTGTCTATAATATATAGAGTATAGCTCTTCTATCATTAAGAAGATGTAGAAAAAGTTCATGCAGGAATAAGGAGGGTATACCATGAGGGGAATTTATTTGAAAAAGAAGGGGAAAACATACGACTCCAGTGCAAGGAATTATGGGAATAGAGGAGCAAAGATGAAGCCTGAACCACTGTTGATCAACTGGACATATAGAAACTGCAAAGCAGAGCATTTTTTTTTTTTTTTTGCACCAATTGATATTAGAAATTCTAGCCTAAACTGTTCTGTAAGGCGCTTAGACTCAGCAGGTGGGTGACTGTGTCTGTATCAGAGGAGCGGTACTGTCAGAGGGAGAGCCTTGGTGTAGCTCCTCTGAACCACCTTTGTTTTTCATGTAGTTGAAATAGGGATAAATCCCAGGATTCCTCTAAGGTAAAAAGACAGGAAATGAGCCCAGAATTTGGGTGAGGAGCTTGCCACTAAAAGTTGTGACTGTAAGTACAAAAGGGTAGTGAATGCAGTATACAAGGACTTTTTGGCAAACTACCTAGGATTCACAGCCAGCCCAAAGTGTGTTTGCAACACCACTGAGAGCTGAATTCAAGCCAGTAGAGAGGACCATTGAGCTCTAAAAGGAGAACAGGTTATGAGTTTATTTTCTAGTTTATCAGTAATGGGTGCCAGTGGGGTCACTAGTGACCAGGCAGCCAAGGAAATACAAGTTGATTAAGAGCAAAGAGAGCTGCACGGGCACTGAGTATTGTACAAATAAGATGCTCTCTTCCTACGCCAACAAAGGATTCAGCGAGCCATTGCCAGATGACACCTTGGGAAGACGAGGGAGAAGGTGAGGAGATCTGAAAGACTAAGCATCCCAAAGAGGCTATTGAAACCAAGGATTACATATTTTCTTTATGCTTCTCTGAACCTTAGAGACAGTCCTTGATTTGCTAACTGCATGACTAAGATAATTTAAGCCTTGTGAGCTTTAGTTGACTCCTGTAAAGAACAGGGATAATAAATTGTACACAAGGGCATTTCAAGTTTATATCTACAAAGTACCAAACACAGACCAGACTAGTAGACGACTTTGACATGAGTCATAAGACCATGCTTTTGTCTTCTGAAGGCCAGAGTAGAAGTGGAGATGGGCACACTGCCTGCGTGGCTGCGTTAGCCCAGGCAGAAGACTGGTTACCTGGGGTGAACTGAGAGGTAGTATCAGAGCAATGGTTGCCCCTTGGAATGCTCTGTCCTGGTTGAGCCCAGGAATGAGAGTGACTTGACATCACAATGCATTTGTCTGAGTCTGGTGAAATCAACTTATAGTTTGTACAGGATCTGGGAGCGGGACAGAGCCTTGAGGTGGGGAGATCAATTTGGCCAGCTCTGGGGAGTTGGGATAGCCCAGGGAATATGAGAGGAGAGGAAACCTCAAGGGGAGTTGAATCCTTCCTAGGTGTTTCATCCCTCCATCATGAAGAAAATATTCTTCAACTTTCTTGACATCCCAAACCCAAACATTAAAACCCACCTGTACTCACGTGTGTGCTTGCATGCTTAGCTGCTTCAGTCTTGTTTGATGCTGTGTGACCCTATGGAATGGAGTCTTCCAGGCTCCTCTGTCTGTAGGATTCTCCAGGCAAGAATACTAGAATGGATTGCAGTGCCCTCCTCCAGGGGATCTCCCTGACCCAGGAATTGAGCCTGTGTCTCTTATGTCTCCTACATTGATAGGCAGGTTCTTTACCACTAGCACCACCTGGAAAGCCCTTGTATTCACGGAAATGCTTACCTAATATATTTATCAATAGAAAAAGCCTCAATGTAGGAGCTGAGTGGAAAAGGAAACTGTTTATCGGGAGGCAGCTGAGGTGGAATCTTCGCTTCCACTTACTAGAGATGGGAATTTGGTCTAGTTAGAATGGACTTAAGACATCAGAATGTTATTTTTTCTAGTTGAATCAGTCTCCGATTTTGAGTCAGTTTTCTACTTTGTAATTTCAGTACATGATTTTGACTTGAGTGGGCAAATAACTCCATCGGAATGAACAATTAACTGGACTATTGTACAAGTATGTTAGGGCTATCATAACAAAGTCTCAATACAGTAAAGTGAATGGCTTAGAAAAAGGAACAAAATTTATTGTCTCTGTTATGAAGCTAGAAAACTGAAATCAAGGTATTGGCAGGGCCCTGTTCCCTCTGAAACTCTGCAGAGAGCGCTTCCTTGCTTCTTCCTAGTTATTGGTTGTTGCTGGCACTTCTTGACATTCCCTGGACTTCACTTATATATCAGTCCAATCTCTGCCTCTGTCACCCCATGGCTGCCTTTACATAGTGCCTCCCTCTGTGTACTAGTTTTCTTTTTTTATAAGGAAAGTAATTATATTGGATTAGATCCCACACTAATGACTTCAATTTAATTTATTACCTCTGTGTAAGATTTTTTTTTGTGGGGAGTACAAATGCACACACAACAGTCAACTCTCTGGTCCTCCAAAGCTCATGTGTTTCCCATGTGCAAAGTACATTCAAGCCATCCCAACATTCTGCAAAGTCTTATCATTTCAGCATCAACTCTAAGTCCAAATCAAACCTCATGCTAAGCAGCACAGGATGTGTCAACAAATTTCAAAGGTTTGCAATCATACAAATATAGCCTCTAACCACAGTGGAATTAATCAAGAAACCAACAAGAGAACAATAACTAGGTTATTTATAAATGGTATGGGGAGGGAGGTGGGAAGGGGGTTCAGGATTGGGAACACGTGTACACCAGTGGCAGATTCATTTTGATGTATGGCAAAACCAATACAATATTGTAAAGTAAAAAAAATAATAATAATAAAATAAAATAATTAAGTTTCAAGTTTCTAAATAATCTTGGAAAATAAATAACAATTAAAATTAGAAAAAATATGGTATATATAAAAATGGGCTATTATTCAGAAATTAAAAAGAATGAAATAATGCCTTTTGTAGGAGAAGGCAATGGCACCCCACTCCAGTACTCTTGCCTGGAGAATCCCATGGATGGAGGAGCCTGGAAGGCTGCAGTTCATGGAGTCGCTAAGAGTCCGACACTACTGAGCAACTTCACTTTCACTTTTCACTTTCATGCATTGGAGACGGAAATGGCAACCCACTCCAGTGTTCTTGCCTGGAGAATCCCTGGAGCGGGGGAGCCTGGTGGGCTGCCATCTATGGGGTCCCACAGAGTCGGACATGACTGAAGTGACTTAGCAGTAGCAGCAACATTGAAGGACCTAGAGATTATCATACCGAATGAAGTAAGACAGAGAAATACAAATATTATATGATGTCACTTATATGTGAAGTCTAAAAAAGCTGATAAAAATGATTTTATTTACAAAACAGAAACAGACTCACAAATATAGAAAGCAAATTTATAGTTAGCAAAGGAGAAAGCAGGCTTCCCTTGTGACTCAGCTGGTAAAGAATCTGCCTAGAATGTGGGAGACCTGGGTTCAATCCCTGGGTTGGAAAGATCCCTCGGAGAAGGGAAAGGGTGCCCACTCCAGTATTCTGGCCTGGAAAATTCCAGTCCAAGGGGTTGCAAACAGTTGGACACAACTGAGCGATTTTCACTTATAGGAGATTAACAGAAACACATCACTATGTATAAACAAGGATTTACTCTATAGCACAAGAAATTATATTATCTTATAATACTGTAATGGAAAAGAATCTAAAAAATGCACAGAGATACACACACACACACACACACACACACACACACACACATCTGAATCTCTTTACTGTGTACCTGAAACTAACACAATATTGTAAACAACTATACTTCAAAAAGTCTTCCCTCATTAGCTCAGTTGGTAAGGAATCTGCCTTCAATGCAGGAGACTGAGGTTCAATTCCTGGGTTGGGAAGATCCCCTGGAAGGAAATGGCAACCCACTGCAGTATTCTTGCCTGGAGAATCCCATGGACAGAGGAGCCTGGCGGACTACAGTCCGTGGGGTTGTAAGAGCTGGACACAACTTAGTGACTAAACCACCACCGACGTTGGTCCAGTGGTTTGTATACTTCAAAAAAGGAAAACAATACCATCAAGAACCAGGTAAAGGTGAAGCATTTCTTTCTGGGGTAGACTCACAGATAGATGTGCAAGGAAACTGACTCTGGTCCGAGGGCTTGAGAGATACCAAATAGCTTCTTGACTTCCATGTTTCTCCTCCATCTACCCAGGACCCCACGGTGTGGCTCTGGACCCTGTTGATGAACAGTTAGGGCCTGAGAAATTTGGTTTGATCCCTGACCTAGGTGCTGGCCCTAAAGTCAAGAGTCTACATGAAATGGCCAGAGGCCACACTGCCCATGACTGTGATGTTTTGCCTTTGTGGAAGTGATAAAGGGAAGGTCTTGGGGGGATGGCATTGATCCTGAGAGATGTAAGCAGAAATTATATTCAAGTGATAGCAATATTAGAGACAAGTTAAGCATGTGTACTTACCCTGATTCTATTTGATCTTGTACCATGCAGTAAGATAAGAAACACAAAAGCATAAATATTGAAAAAAAATTAGAAAAAATATTGAACTCATTAATAGTGAATATATGACCTGTTAAAACCTGTGGGATGCTGCTAAAGCAGGACTTGGGGAAAGTTTATAGCTTTAAAGTGTAAATAGAAAAGAAGAAAGATTAAGAATCAGTTATCTAAGCTTCCATATCCAGGAACTAGAAAAAGAAATGCAAAGAAAATACAAAGAAAAAAGAAGGGAAGAAATGATAAAGAGAAAAACTCAATGAAACAGAGAAAAATTGTAAATGCTAACAATGAATTCTTTGAAAATATTAATAAAATAGACAGACTTCTGTAAAAATGGGCTAAGGAAATAAAACACTGTTCAATAGCAAGAAAGAAGACACTACTATTATAGATCCTACAGGGATGTAAAAAATAAGTTTATATTATGAATGGTGCTATATCTGTTAAATAAATTGAATCTGAATTTAAACAACATTCCTACAAAAGAAAATTTCTTGGCATATATGGTATTACTGCTGAATTCTTTCAGATATTTAAAGAGGAAAAAAACCAGCAATCTCACACAAGCATTTGAAAATACAGAAAAAAAGGACATTCCCCTATTACTTTTTTGGACAAAATATCCTGATCCCCAGATTCTGTATGTTGTTGCTGTTCAGTTGCTAAGTTATGTCCAACTCTTTGTGATCCTGTGGATTGCAGCACACCAGGACTCCCTGTACCTCATTATCTCCTAGAGTTTGCTTAAGTTCATGTCCATTGAATCATTGATGCTATTCAACCATTTTATCCTCAATTCTATACGTACATTACAAGAAAAGAAAATTATGTCAATATCTGTAAACTTAGATACAAAAATGCTAAATGAAAGATTAACAAATCAAATTCAGCAATAAATGAAGAAAGAAAAATAAATTGTGACCACGTAGAGTTTATTCCAGAAATGAGAGATTAATTATTTCCATTTGATGTTTAAAGTTTTGCTTACTTGTTATACTAAATCAGCTACAAAAGCCGGGTCATTGTCTGAACCAATGCTTGTAGGAAGTCCAAATCTGGGAACTATTTCCCTAAGCAGGCACAGGGCTACTTCTGATGCTCCTTCAGTCCAGGTAGGAAAAGCTTCTACCCATCCCAAGAATGTACATACCATGACCAGCAGGTAACAGTAGTATCGGTGAGGTTTCATTTCAATGAAGTCCACCCCCAGGTGTTCAAAGGGCAGCATGTCTTTCAGCTAAATACCTGGAGGTTTTTGTCTGAATACCGAGAGGCAGCATTAACCTGTGAGCAGGCAGCATGGCCTAGGTGGGTCGCTTGGTGTGTTTGGCTTACCAGATTGTGTGCCAGCTCCTCTGGTACCAATAATTTGCCACTTGGCAATTCCCACCATCCCTTTTCAGTCTTGATGGCCCCTTCCGCTCTGGCTAACCTGACAGCCGTTGTCCTTGTTTTATCAGGCTGGTGCCATCAGTATACAGGACCCAACTAGGGGTTGTATACCCAACCCCAGATGTTTGTTTTAAAGAAGGACACGCCTTCTTCTTCGACACCCGGTAACCTGCTTCCATCAGCAGCTGGAGCAGTGCTTTTGTCCCTTTCCAGCATTTGTCCTTGGTCTCAGCGGCCAGCAGCAGGGCATCCCCGTATTGTAGGAGCCAACATCCATACTCTTCCAGATGGAATGAGTTCAGGTCAGAAGCCAAGGCTTCCCCAAAGATGGCTGGGGGGTTCTTAAACCCTTGTGGGGGAGTCCAGATGAGCTGTTGCTTGGTGCCCCAAACTGGATCTTCCCATTCAAAGGCAAAGATGGGCTGTGACGCTGGGGTGAGGCGTACGCAGAAGAAGTCATCCTTGAGATCTAGCGAGTATAAACTTTAGTCCTCGGCGGGAGGAGGCTAAGTAAGGTATAGGGGTTTCGAACAGTGGGGTGTAAAGTCACAGTAGCCTGGTTGACTAGCCTAAGATCCTGTACAGGCCTATAGTCCTGTCCTCCTTCCTTTTTGACTGGCAGGATCGGTGTGTTCCAAGCCGACTGTCACTCTGCTAGAATGTCCGCTTGTTTCAATCTATTGATGTGGGGCAGTATGCCAGCCCAGGCCTCTATCAGTAGCGGGTAGTGGAGCTTTCTAACCGGGATGGTGCCTGGTTTGAGTTCAGTGATCACTGGGGCTTAATGTTCAGCCAGCCTGGAGGGAGGCAGGTTGTCTTCCTCCCAGACCTCAGGGAATAATTGAGTTAGCTCTCTCTCATGCTCTTCCGGCCCACCCGGTTCTTCCTTCGGAGGCTCGTGCAACCTCCACTCATCTTGGGGTGGTATTGAGAGAGAGAGCAAATAAGTCATAGTGTCCATCCGGAAGGTGGGCCTCTCCTCAGGGGAGAAAGTCACTTGTGCTCCTAGTTTTGTTAGGTAGGTAGAATAGGGAAAAGGAGTCCCAAACGGCAGTGGCTAAAAGACAAGGAAGGGAAAAGCCCGCGAAAATAGAACAAAAGAAGGTCTGAGGACCAGAGTGAGGACCTCAGGTAAAACAAACAACACTCCTGGCTGGCCCAATTTACATAGGACAGGCCCAGGGAGAGATCAACATAAAAAGAGGAGCCAAAGCTAGCTCTCTCTCTCTCTCTCCCCCACGCGCTGGGTCGCTCTTCTCCTCGTGCCTTTGGATCCACGTGCCCTCACGCCTCAAAGATGGATTTTCCTGCTATCTTCTAAATAAAATAGAGCTGTAACACTGATTTGTCTAAGAGCTATAGCATGGTCCATTTGACACCTGAGAGCTATCACACGATCTATCCAAGACCTGAGTGCTGTGACACGCTGAAGGGGCTTTAATGTCCGTCACTCCAAATCTTTGTTGTGACGAGACAAAGAACCGAGGAACATACACTCGCGTGACATCTATGGTGCCGTGACTCGGGTTTAACCTGGCTGAAACAACCTCCGCGCGGAGGAGGCCAAGCACAGCAGGAACCCAACTCAGCGAAGCTCCCGCGGTGGAGGCGGACCGCGAAGAAAATCCAGTGCAGGAGCAGGCCCATTGCGCTGGAAACCGTGACACGAAAAACAAACTCAGCAGAAAGCTCACGCGGCCCAGTCTCAGATTCCAGAAGACCTCCGGTTAAGGTAAGAGGTCCTTGCTCCTCTGGCCGGAGGGACACACCTCACGAAATCTTATCGGTGGAGGCGGACCGCGAAGAAAATCCAGTGCAGGAGCAGGCC
The DNA here is from genome assembly GCA_006410635.1 of Cephalophus harveyi. Lineage (NCBI taxonomy): Eukaryota > Metazoa > Chordata > Mammalia > Artiodactyla > Bovidae > Cephalophus > Cephalophus harveyi. The sequence continues at coordinate 459,982 of SJYT01019344.1, read as the reverse complement.
CATTGCGCTGGAAACCGTGACACGAAAAACAAACTCAGCAGAAAGCTCACGCGGCCCAGTCTCAGATTCCAGAAGACCTCCGGTTAAGGTAAGAGGTCCTTGCTCCTCTGGCCGGAGGGACACACCTCACGAAATCTTAATTCCTTTACAATCTCACATTTCTTGTTTCCTCAAACCTCCTGGGAACAGGCGGGTGGCAGGGGGCACAACTGAGGGACTCTGGAGAGGCTAGTCCTCAGCATGTCCCAAAGGTGCTATCTGCTGAGCCCCAGTAGCAGTTACACAAGCCGGTGGGGATTCTTCTGTCTTTTTTCTTCTCTGTACCAAGGATCAGACCAATGAAACTGAGCACTGGTCAGATATTTAGCAAATTTTCCAGCGGGCTATGAAAGGGATTCCTTGGCACGTTTTTCCCACTGCTTTTTCCTCCTGTCCTTCAGCTCTCTCCTGGGACTCAAGCCCAGCCAAAACTAATGAAACTCGGGCTCCGATGTCTCATTGCAAAAACTCATTGAGAGTCAAAGCAATAGATAAGAGGTAAACTTGTTAAGATTCAGAGAGACATGCACACTCTACAGGGTACTGGCCATGGAATGCGGCCTGGCTAAGGTTTTGCTAGCGTGGTGAATTCATATGCTAATGAGTGAGAGGATCATCCCAGCCATTGGGGAAACACCCACTCCTCCAACTTTTGACAGGTGGCTGTCCTGCCACCTCTGGGTGTGTCTGTTGGCTTGTAGATTGGGGATTAAGGCTTACTTGAATTTGACTTGTCATCTTGGACCCAATTGATTTTAATTGGTTTACATTATACCCTTGTGCTCTGTCATTCTTTCAAAAGTTGTGCTCTGCCCCCTTCCCTCCTGTTTCATGCTCTTTTCCTGAGGCCCATCCAGACCCACAAGGTTGCCTCTACAATCTTCTGGAGAGACAACCAGAAAATAGTTGGCCTTGGGAGGAAAATACTCTATAATATTCAGCCCCCTAATCCTACCCAGTACTGGTCACACTGGAGATCTTGGGGACGCCCAACTCCAGTCCAGGGGTCCCAGGAGGTCGTCACGCCTCAACCTGCCCAGAGACCAATTCTCGGGAGGCCATCATGCCTCGACCTGCCTGCTTGGGGATCTGCACCCTGACCTGGGGATGCCTGGCTCTCAGGTTGCAACAGTTCTGGGTAGGATAAGCTTCAGAAAGACTCACCCCTAAGGAAGTCCACCCATGGAAACAGAAAGAAGCCTATTGTGGGACTGTGCCCAGTCTCAGCAATAACTCAGGAGCCCAATGAGAACCCCATTGCCTTTCTGAAAAGGCTAAAAGAGGCACTCCAAAAGTTTACCAATCTGGACTTAGACCCTTACGAGGAACAGGTGATTTTAAAGGACAAATTCCTGTCCCAATGTGCATCAGATATCAGAATTTAGTTACAACAGCTACAACAGCAGGACCCCGCTGCCTCTTTAGATGAGATGGTCCAGACAGCCACCAATACCTTTTATAACAGGAGAGAACAGAGAACAGGAGAAGGAGGCCAAGGTCCAGGAGAAGGAGAGAAAGAAAGAGACAAGGCATACCCAGATGCTGGCCGCCCTCCAGAGAAGCCCTATGGCAAACCCCGAGTCCCTGAAGGACAAGGCACAAGACAAATGCCTGATCTGTAGACAGGCGGGGCATTGGGCCAAAGAGTGTCCAAACCATGACAAGTCTCCTAAAATAGCTTGCCACAAATGCCATCAACTGGGACATTGGGCGGCACTCTGCCCTCGGGACCCAAGAGCCTCAAGGTCAAGCGCCAAGCCTACCCTCACGATGGTTCAAGAGAACTGAAGCGGCCCGCTCCAGCCAGCCCGCCTGTCACAGATAACCATCACGGGGCTGGAGCCAAGGGTGCAACTGGATGTGGCAGGTAGGTCCGAGAATTTCTTGGTTGACACAGGGGCCACCTACTCTGTCTTGATCTCCTACTCTGGAGCCTTCTCCTCCCAAACCTGTACCATTTTGGGTGCTACAGGAAAAGCAACTACTAAAAGATTCACCTGAGCACTCCTTTGTTGCTGGGATGGACAAATATTTTCCCACCGGTTTCTGGTGGTCCCTGAGTGTCCTACTCCCTTATTGGGAAGAGATATACTCACTAAGCTGGGGACCACCCTTGTGATGGGAAGTTTTTCAGCCCCTAGAGCTCTACAGCTCCTGGTTACTCCTGAGGAACTCATTACACCTTCAACAGAGAGGGACCAAAAACTATGGGAAGACAAAATTAACCCCCAGGTGTGGGACCAGGGGATTCCTGGACGAACCCACCAAGTTGAACCGGTCATCATTGTCCTCCGAGATCCCACTCGGTTTCCTAACCAGAAACAATACCCTCTCAAAGGAGAGGCTCAGGAGGGACTACAGCCTTTAATAAATAAATTCCTTGCTTGTGGGCTATTGGTCCCCACCAGTTCGCCATGTAACACCCCAATCCTCTTAGTAAAGAAAAAAGACGGAACCTGGTGAATGGTTCAAGATCTCCGGATCATAAATGAAGCTGTAGTCCTCCTCCATCCCATAGTACCTAATCCCTATGTAATCTTGGGGAAAATCCCACCCAGTGCCAAGTGGTTTACAGTCTTAGATCTCAAAGATGCATTTTTTTGCATACCACTGGCTAAAGAATCCCAATATCTTTTTGCCTTTGAGTGGGAGGTCCCAGGAAAGAAACACCAACAGATGACTTGGACAGTATTACCTCAGGGGTTCAGAGATAGCCCCGTTTGAACAGGCCCTTAGCCAGGATCTCCTAGATCTGGACCTGGGAACTATTGGGAAAATATTACAATACGTAGATGACCTACTAATCTGCTCTCCAGATGAGAAAAGTGCCCAACAACATGCAATTCAGGTTCTAAACTTCTTGGCAGAAAGGGGATATACAGTCTCCCGTGCTAAGGCACAGATGGTCAAGACAAAGGTCACTTACTTGGGTGTTCAGATTACACACGGGTCCAGGAGGCTGTCCTCTGATCGGGTACAAGGAATCCTCCAGTTGCCTTCCCCCACAACTCGAAGACAATTGCGAGCTTTCCTGGGGCTAACTGGATATTGTAGAATCTGGATATCCAACTATGGTCTAATTGCCCAGCTCTTATATGAAAGCTTAAAGGGATGAGATGATTCAATCCCACTGATATGGGGAACGCCTCAAAAGCAGAGGCTACACTAAAACAGGCCTTAACTCAGGCACCTGCCTTGACGTTGCCAGACCCAGAAAAAGCATTCCAACTTTATCTCCATGAAAGAGAGGGAATAGCCTTGGGGGTGTTAACTCAAAGGTTGGGATCTGAGCCCCAGCCTGTAGCTTACTTATACAAAAACCTCAATCCAACTACCCGAGGCTGGCCCCTCTGCCTTCAAAATCTTGCAGCTATTGCAATCATGATAGAAGATGCTTTAAAATTCTCTTTTGGGGGCAAACTATTTTTACCAGCCACCAAGTAAAACAACTCCTAAATGGGAGAGGCCATTTATGGATGTCTGATCAAAGAATCCTCAGATATCAAGTAATGCTGATGGAAAATCCAGGCCTCATTATATCCCCTTGTGAGGTTCTTAAACCCAGCCACCCTCCTGCCTACCCCTGAGGGCTCTCTCTCTTTTCACTCCTGTCTAGAAACCTTGAACCCCTGGACAAAACCCCGAGAGGGATTTTCAGAAGATTCTCTGACCAATCCTGAGGAAATCTGGTACATTGATGGAAGCAGTTTTGTCTTGATGGAAAAAGAAGAGCTGGGTATACAGTAGTCTCCAATTTTGAGACCATAGAGGCTAAGCCTCTGCCACCAGGTACTTCAGCCCAATTAGCTGAGCTCATAGCCCTGACTCGAGCTTTAGAGCTGGGAAAAGGAAAAAGAATAGCCATTTACACTGATTCCAAGTATGCCTTTCTGGTGCGACATGCACATGCAGCTATTTGAAAAGAAAGGGGCCACTTGACCACCCGAGTGTTCCCAATCAAATATGGTGATCAGATTCTTCGACTCCTGGAGGCAGTCCATCTGCCCACTGAGGCTTCAGTCTCCCACTGTAAAGGACACCAAAAAGGGAGCCCAGAAGTGGCACGAGGAAACCAAGCAGCTGATCAGGCAGCTGGGAGAGCAGCATTACAGGACCATGACCTAATAGGGATTGCCACCTTAGTTCCACAGACTAATTTGCCAGAAACTCTTTCATATACTGAAGGTGAGACTCTTAAAGCTAAGAGCAAGGGCTTTCAAGATCATATGGGGTGGTTCCAAAAGGAGGGACTCCTTTTTCTGCCTGAGAACCTGCAATGGAAGTTGGTTAACTCCTTACATGCCACTACTCATTTAGGAGAAAAGGCCCTCCAAAGATTACTAGAAAGGTCCTTCAGAGGAACAGGTTTCCAAACAACTATAAGACAGGTGGTCTCCTCTTGTCCCACTTGCCAATTAAACAACCCCCAAGGAGCTCGAAGACCCCAGCTGGCCTAGCCCATCCAATGACGTGGGACTTATCCAGGAGAGGACTGGCAGATGGACTTCACCCAGATGCCAGTTTCTCAATAAATACCTATTAGTCATGATAGATACATTCACAGGATGGATTAAAGGCTTTCCCACCTGGACTGAGAAGGCTGAGGAGGTGGTAAAAAAACTGCTCCATGAAATCATTCCAAGATTTGGTCTGCCCAGTTCATTACAAAGTGACAATGGGACATCATTTACTTCTAAGGTCACCCAAGGGGTCTCGAAAGCATTGNCCTGATATCTCTGAGCCCTGGCAGCCCTATTTAATTTTCAAGTCAGCAAGCCCCACAACTGCGGGAGCTTCCTCTTCCTTCCTTGCCTTAGGGCATTCATTCTTCCAGTGGCCAAAAGCTTGGCACCAGGCACAATATTTGGCTGTAACGGGCCCGGGGCCTCCGTTGGGACCGGCTGAAGGACTGTCCTGTCCCTGGGGCAGATGAGGTTTTCTGGAGGGCCCGAGATAGACTTTCCCAGAGCAGCAGCTAGCATTGCAAATCTCTTGTCTGTTCTCTTTTGTTCCCTCCGGCTCTCTGACAGAGCGCATCTCTGCTTTATTCCAACGTCTCCCTACCCTTCTTGTCAGTACTCACTGGGAGAGGTGAGGGGTATAGCTTGGGCGGTTTGGCTGGAGCTGGATCCTGGAAGTGTTGGCCAGAGGCTTCAGTCACTGGGATTGGAGCCTGCCGAGGTGGCAGCTCTACAACCTCAGGGAGAGCTAGCAGAGGAGCAGCGGCTGCTTCAGGACTTCACCTGGCCCTGGATCGGGCATTAAGGTGGCCTCCTGTCCTGGTGGAGAACTGGGAGGCAGATGGGTCATTATCCAGTATGGGGGAGGGGTCAGGTTGTCCCCATCCAAATCCTGTAGAATTTCCTTTTTTATCATCAGTCAATTTTTGTGCCATTAATATTTTTCCCTTTCCCTTCTGGATACAGAACCTTGTCCAAGTGGGAGGGTCTTGAGCTAACCCTAGCCATGAGTCAATATATGGATATTGATCCAGGTGCCCTGGCTCTCCTGTGACTACTGTATAGACTGCTTCCACTATTTTTAAGTTCATGGTGTTCTCTGGTGGCCATCCTACTCCATAGGGGGCCATTCGACCTCACAGAGTATGTGGAAGCGGTTAGGCTTCATCTTCACCCCATAGTCTCCTCCTAATCCCATCTTAAAATTTTCAGTCATGCACTCCAATACCTTAGATTCACTTTCCCCCATCTTGCTTACCTTCTCGGACCTTCTACTTTTCCTTTTCGTTCTGTCTACAAAGTTCTCAGTACCCTATGTACTTCTGATATTTCCACTCAAGACACTTAAATTGCCATTCTGCCTGCTTCTTAATTGGAGTAAGAGCCTTACCTGCCAGATCCCAGAGGGAGAAGGGGGATCGGTGTGTCTTTACCTGCCGGTCAGCACAGTTGAACCAGAACACCACGTGGTCCAAGACTGTTTCTCTCTTAAAGTCTATTCTGCCTTGGTGGGCTTGATCAGGTGCGGATGAAAACACAATTGGGTTAAATATCCCATATCCCAGGCCATCTCCGGAAAAGCCAATTCATACTCACTTATGTATCCTCCTCCTTTTAGCCTGACAATTTCGAGGGGGTGAAGAATTTCACAGCAGATGGGACACCTTCTGAAGGAGGGCAGAATACGAGCATACAAGGACCGGTTTTCTACCCTAAAAATCCCCTGGTGATCACTGGTAATAATTTTCCCTGAGACAGTGCAGAAACACCTCCTAAATGACCTTCACAAATTTCCTTCCTAAACCGTAGCATGCTCGTCGACCTGTGTGCCAAGCGATCGCTGCTGCCTGCCTATTCCAGGCCCCTGTGGGTCTGTGCCCCTTCTAGTCCCTCCCAGGGGGGTGATCAGGCCCCCTCTTCCACCCTGCCAGGTGGGTTCCTCCTCACCTGAGCGCTCAGTTCCCCTGCTGCCATTCACTATCTGCCAAAGTGAAGAAACCAGGCGTTGAAAGGCTGAATTCTTCCAGAGGGGCTAGGTGCCTTCCCCCTATAGGAGATTCAAGCCACAAAGCCTCAGCGTGGCCTCTAATGAGGCCTGTCTTCTCAAAGTGAGGAGTTTCCCGGCCCATGCACCAAATGTAATAGCCACGCATTCCGGGAAACAAATTCACTCAGAAGGACAATGCAGATAGTGGAGTCAGGCAGAGTCTCCTCTTAGCCAAGGACCCTGACCAGCATTTGTGAAAATCTTTTATACCCCATGTGTACGTGTCCGAACCCACCACCCCAATTTCCTTGAGACTCACATAAAACAAAGGATGGGTAAATACAATCACAATAACCCCATCATTCATGTGTTATGTGTTCCAACAGTTGATAATCAATAAGAATTTATGACCTGTCCGGAGGCAGGGAGGGGTGATTAGAATATGTTTTCTCTTAGGCGATGACTAACCTGGATGTGATCTTCAAGATTCCCCTGTCCAGAGAGGGTCTTATCCTTCTATTGTAGTTTCCATAGCCACTAAGCACAGAGTTCAGTGTCCACTGGAGAGGTAGCCGAGCATGATCAGCATGAATAGGCCTAAGATGGAGTCCAGATCTGTCTGTTTCCTCCTTCACAACTAGTCCATCCTAAAGGAAATCAATCCTGAATATTCATTGGAAGGACTGATGCTGAAGCTGAAACTCCATTATTTTGGCCACCTGATGTGAAGAGCTGACTCACTGGAAAAGACCCTGATGCTAGGAAAGATTGAAGGCAGGAGGAGAAGGGGATGAGAGGATGAGATGGTTGGATGGCCTCACCAACTCAATGGACATGAGTTTGAGTTAACTTTGGGAGTTGGTGATGGACAGGGAGGCCTGGTGTGTTGCAGTTGACACAGTAGTATTTACATATGTATCAATTTTCCTCAAATTACTCTATTGATTCAACACAATCTCAGTCAAAATTCCATCTTGGAGAAATAAATCAACTTTCATGTAAATTTTAAATTGGCACTCATGTTAAATTCATTTGCTAACTTTTCTAGTTTGTTGATACTTTTGACATTTCTATATCCACAATGTGTTTGTCTCTTATTTGGTAGATTAAAAAGAAGCATGCTAGTCTTGGAATCAGGATCTCTATCCAGTTTCTTTCTCCTGGGGAGAGCAAGACAAGAAACATATTGGACCCTTGGTTTTTCCTTGGACAGAGTGAATATTGGGCTGTGTGATCTCTATTGTTTCATGTTAAATTCATTTGCTAACTTTTCTAGTTTGTTGATACTTTTGACATTTCTATATCCACAATGTGTTTGTCTCTTATTTGGTAGATTAAAAAGAAGCATGCTAGTCTTGGAATCAGGATCTCTATCCAGTTTCTTTCTCCTGGGGAGAGCAAGACAAGAAACATATTGGACCCTTGGTTTTTCCTTGGACAGAGTGAATATTGGGCTGTGTGATCTCTATTGTCTTGTGCAGGTATACATTTTATAAATTTATTAAGTATAAAGAGACAATTTCATATCGATCTCAGTGGCTAAAATCATAATATCTAAGATACATCCAGAAACTTTTGTTGAAATATTGATTATAGATAAGGAGAAAAATTGTAGGAATATTGCTGTTTCTTCACATATTAATTTTGCAATTTGCCTGTTGCTGAGTCATAAAATAGTAATTTCTTTACACTGAACTAGAAATGTAAATTTCACATATGATATTTTTACTTTAAATTTTGAGAAACTGTAATTTTACCTCTTTTTGTGGGCATTTGAATGATCTTTTATAATATAAAGATGATGGTATTATTAGCTAGTCTGACTGCAGTGGTAAGTATAGAACTTTAATACACTTACAACATTTAAAATTGAAAACATTAAATAATAATGGTATTTATGTAATTTCAAGGGCAGATTAAGTAATATTCTTAAATGAGTTAAATTTTTAGTATAATAAGATAAATAAAAAACACATTGTTTTTCAATATTCAAAAGGTAATTCTCTCTCCATGAAAGATGCATAGATGATGGTAACAACTGCTTAAAGTAGGTATGTCCAACTCTGTCCAACTCCAGAAGATTTTCCTTTTGGTATGACTAAAAAAAAATCTATTCAAGGCAACACTATATCTAAAGTTAACTTTCAAAGTAATAGTTAATTAATTTATTTGAGCAGCAGAAATGTTTCTCAGTTCTGGAGGCTGAAAGTCTAAGATCAGGGTGAGAACCCTCTTCTGAGCTGCAGACTTCTTGCTGTGTTCTCACAGAGAGAAAAGGGCAAGAAAGGGTCTCTTTGATAAGGACACTAATCCTATTCATGAAGGTCCCACACTCATGACCTAATTGATAATAAGTTCTTCAAATATACCCAGGATTTCAAGTTATTGCCTATGGGTTTTTTTTTATCATTTTATTTTTATTTTTTAAATTATTAATTTATTTTAATTGGAGGCTAATTACTTTACAGTGTTGTAGTGGGTTTTTTTTTGCCATACACTGACATGAATCAGCCATGGGAGGACATGGGTTCCCCATCCTGAACCCCCCTCCCACCTCCCTTCCCATCCCATCCCTCAGGGTCATCCCAGTATTTTTGTAAATATCCTTTACAACTTATGGTTTGTTAGGGAATGAATGTTTGTGTCTCTCCAAAATTCGACATAATACTTTTAAAATAATAAATTTGCTTAGGAGGTGGAGAGGAGCTGGAACAATGAAAAAAGATACTGGGTTATGGGGGGAATATCTTTTTCTAGTGTAGTATTTGTTATCTCTATCATGTTTATAAGTTACTGATCTCTTCCTTTTCCATTGTTTCTTTTAGATTCACAGCTCATTATCAAGTTCCCATTACCTGGCTCCCCTTTTTGCCTTATAAATATTTATCCTGTCTCTTATACACATCTACATATTATATTTTTACTTTAAATTTTGAGAAACTGTAATTTTACCTCTTTTTGTGGGCATTTGAATGATCTTTTATAATATAAAGATGATGGTATTATTAGCTAGTCTGACTGCAGTGGTAAGTATAGAACTTTAATACACTTACAACATTTAAAATTGAAAACATTAAATAATAATGGTATTTATGTAATTTCAAGGGCAGATTAAGTAATATTCTTAAATGAGTTAAATTTTTAGTATAATAAGATAAATAAAAAACACATTGTTTTTCAATATTCAAAAGGTAATTCTCTCTCCATGAAAGATGCATAGATGATGGTAACAACTGCTTAAAGTAGGTATGTCCAACTCTGTCCAACTCCAGAAGATTTTCCTTTTGGTATGACTAAAAAAAAATCTATTCAAGGCAACACTATGTCTAAAGTTAACTTTCAAAGTAATAGTTAATTAATTTATTTGAGCAGCAGAAATGTTTCTCAGTTCTGGAGGCTGAAAGTCTAAGATCAGGGTGAGAACCCTCTTCTGAGCTGCAGACTTCTTGCTGTGTTCTCACAGAGAGAAAAGGGCAAGAAAGGGTCTCTTTGATAAGGACACTAATCCTATTCATGAAGGTCCCACACTCATGACCTAATTGATAATAAGTTCTTCAAATATACCCAGGATTTCAAGTTATTGCCTATGGGTTTTTTTTATCATTTTATTTTTATTTTTTAAATTATTAATTTATTTTAATTGGAGGCTAATTACTTTACAGTGTTGTAGTGGATTTTTTTTTGCCATACATTGACATGAATCAGCCATGGGAGGACATGGGTTCCCCATCCTGAACCCCCCTCCCACCTCCCTTCCCATCCCATCCCTCAGGGTCATCCCAGTATTTTTGTAAATATCCTTTACAACTTATGGTTTGTTAGGGAATGAATGTTTGTGTCTCTCCAAAATTCGACATAATACTTTTAAAATAATAAATTTGCTTAGGAGGTGGAGAGGAGCTGGAACAATGAAAAAAGATACTGGGTTATGGGGGGAATATCTTTTTCTAGTGTAGTATTTGTTATCTCTATCATGTTTATAAGTTACTGATCTCTTCCTTTTCCATTGTTTCTTTTAGATTCACAGCTCATTATCAAGTTCCCATTACCTGGCTCCCCTTTTTGCCTTAGCTTTTTATTTCCTTAGGCCCATTGTTCTTTGCCAGATTGAGGGTAATGAAGTGAGGCTATAGTGATTGTAGATTTTGCCTCCCTCAGAAAGCTTGGGATGATGAAGTAAACCATTAAGAATTTTACTTGCATGCTCTGATCCCATTGAACAGTACTGCCTTTTAAGCAAGTATTGTCTCTATCCCCTAGGAATAGACCAGAGACCCTAGACTTTGAGTAGAACCTTTATATAAAATGTTCTAAGTTCTCTTTCAAAGCCTCTGAACAGGGCTGCCAATGAGCATTTTCCAGATAAGATGTCCAGAAATGTTTGTAAGTCCTGGTCCCTATTTTTCCTCTTTGGGACACTCTCAGGCCTCCTTTAAGGTTATATAGACTATAGACCAGATGCTCAGAAATGTTCTGGGATTTGATCCTCCAGCATTATCCCAAGGGTCCTCTGGTCTGGAATGAGTTCCTAAGAACTAAATAAATATTTATCCGTGCAGCATTGAGGCAACAAGATCTATGTTGTTTCCAAACATGTGCTGAAGACCATAGTCTTGTAGGTCATGGCAGCACTATTACCTTTTTCTCACAGGGGGAGATGTGCAATTGGACAGGAATGACACATTTGATAGTAAAGAACATGACAAGATAGTTCCTAGACCTGAATAAGAATAGATGTTGCCAGAAGAATCATCTCTGGGCAATAAACAAATATTTAAGGATTTCTCTACCCATGTTTCAAAATGTTTTTTTGATAAATAATCATACTTCACATGGACTCAAGGATTTTATAATCCGTTTAAAATAAAATTGCTTAGCATAAACAGGAGGACTCACATACCCTAGAGACAGCCTGGACTGAGAGAAACAAAGACGACTTCGGAGTTGATGGTTAATTTCCTAGTCTCTAGGTTGTATCCTTGAGGTTGAAGTCAGGTATATTAGACTTCTGCCAGTTCTATTCTGAACTAGCAAGGGCATACCTAAGACAAGCTAAGAATGCAGTGCTGCCAGGCTGGAGGACAATAACCGTAATCGAGAAGAATAACACCGTAATCACAGCAGTTTGCTCAAAGACCTGATGGAGCTAGGGCTGGGAATGTAAGAACTAATAATAAAGTTGGTGGTCAGGAGAACTGGAAACAGGCTGGGGCAATGTGATGAATCTGCACAGTTCAGCATAGACCATTAGTGGCTATTATGCTCTACGGAAACCCCTTTAAATAGGGAACAAGTACAATGGAGAAGCGGTACCGTAGAGAAACCATTATCTATCAACTGAACGTGGAAGTTAAGACTGTGTGCTCCCTGAAGGCAGAAACTGACTTATTTATCGTTGGAACTGCAGAGTCTATCTCCTAACCTAAAATATAGCAAAAGCTCTGGAAATGCTTGTATAATGGCAATAAAAACACTCAGAGGACAAAGTTTTATAATTTTGAGGATTGGAAAAACGCAGATGCCAGATTTACCAAAGTTGTTTTACGTTTTCACAAGAATGTTTCCTTCCATTTAATTGTAAAAATAAATGTTAGGAGATGTAGTCAGATTGGATTGTAGGGTCATAAAAGAGACAGATCAGCACAAGGAGCAGTCTTGTAGGGAAGTTGGGATAGGATTTTATTTATTCTGAGAGGACCCATCTCCACAAAACCGGAATTGAATCCAGAGGCTTACTGGGAGGTGATAATACTGTTAGTGAGATCACATTTCTTTTCGTGGCTCAAGACGCAAAAGTTAATTACAACTTTCCATTATAGTCTTCCTTATGTTCCTGCTAGAGACTGAACAGATCTTTTCCCATTAGTAATTTCCCCTGAAATTCCCCTGTTTTCCTAATTCTGTTAAGACAGAATCACACAACTCCATCTGGTCCTGCATCTGCCTGTCCCCATCTGTGTGTCCCTGAAGTGGAAATAATCTTGCTCTCTGAAGAGCTTGCTATGGCTGGTGCTGTGGCACTGGAGACCTCACCTTGGATTGTGCAGCTTGGTGGGTCTGTTGTCAGTTTGAATTATCTTAAGTGCTTATTTCCTATGGAATGGAGGTGGAAGGTGGCTGCTTGTCTATTCTGACAATGTGCCTAAAAGACAGAACTGCAGGGAAAGGAAGGCTGAAAAGTAAATTTACCCGCATCCTAATAGCCTTCCTCCACACAAACCTACTTATTTACTGTTGGTAATTATGGGTGGGATTATATTGGTTATGGGCTTCCCAGGTGGTTCAGGGATAAAGAATCTGCCTGCTAATGCAGAAGCTGCAGGAGACACAAGTTTAGTCTCTGGGTGGGAAGATCCCCTGGGGGAGGAAATGGCAACCCACTCCAATATTCCTGCTGGGGTAATCCTGTGGACAGAGGAGCCTGGCGGGCTATAGTTCGGTTCATGGGGTCACAAAGAGTTGGATACAACTGAGCAACTGAATACACAGATACTGGTTGTGCTTTTAAGTTGATTTAGTAGAGGTTTCTAAGCAAAGACTTTTTGAGGACACTTTTTAGGATATTCTTTTGTTTTTCAAAGGTGACTCTACATGACAGGCAAGGAACATGCTAACTCTGTAGCCCTTTATCTTGAACCAACTCTTTTTTAGTCCATCTCAGTTCAGTTCAGTTGCTCAGTTGTGTCCCACTCTCTGTGACCCCATGAATGGCAGCACACCAGGCCTCCCTGTCCATCACCAACTCCCAGCTTCACTCAAACTCACATCCATCGAATCGATGATGCCATCCAGTCATCTCATCCTCTGTCATCCCCTTCTCCTCCTGCCCCCAATCCCTCCCAGCATCAGAGTCTTTTCCAATGAGTCAACTCTTCGCATGAGGTGGCCAAAGTACTAGAGTTTCAGCTTCAGCATCATTCCCTCCAAAGAACACCCAGGGCTGATGTCCTTCAGAATGGACTGGTTGGATCTCCTTGCAGTCCAAGGGACTCTCAAGAGTCTTCTCCAACACCACAGTTCAAAAGCATCAATTCTTCGGTGCTCAGCCTTCTTCACAGTCCAACTCTCACACCCATACATGACCACTGGAAAAACCATAGTCTTGACTAGACGGACCTTTCTTGGCAAAGTAATATCTCTGCTTTTCAATATGCTGTCTGGGTTGGTCATAACTTTTCCTCCAAGGAGTAAGCGTCTTTTAATTTCATGGCTGCAGTCACCATCTGCAGTGATTTTGGAGCCCAAAAATATAAAGTCTGTCACTGTTTCCACTGTTTCCCCATCTATTTCCCATGAAGTGATGGGACCAGATGCCATGATCTTCGTTTTCTGAATGTTGAGCTTTAAGCCAACTTTTTCACTCTCTACTTTCACTTTCATCAAGAGGCTCTTTAGTTCCTCTTCACTTTCTGCCATAAGGGTGGTGTCATCTGCACGGACTGAATTTATTTTAAAACACAAAATGTGAAGTTATATTCTAAACTGCAAAGTGAAATGTAGCCCATTATTTCAATGTGATTTCACAGAATGGTGTACTCTGCACAAGATGGGCTCTGGTCACCATTATGTTCTTGCCTTGCTAAGACTGCTGTGACATCATCCATTTACTGAATGACTCTTCCTATTGGGATGCAGTTTGTGGCTCACAAGATAGAAGTAGCTGAATCTTCAGGCCTAAGTCTCCATTTTCTTCACATCACTCAAAACAGACAAGTCATTACAAATATTGGGATTCCATGGGGTGACCTTTTCTCTACCTACTTTCTTTATGAAGATTACTTTAGCCAGAGTGGAGGGAATGACAAGATTTTTTTTTAAAAAAAAACTTTCTATTTTTTGCTTTCTAATTGTTCATTCAAAGTGAAAAATACATATTATCAAGAGACTTCTATTTATTAATTTACTATAATGAAATTCTAAGGCATATATATTATCCTTTCTCTACTTGCTTTTATCTCACAATCAAGAATTTTATTTTCTGTTGCTTTCATTTAGTGGGCCAATATTGACTTCCCTCTTCTCTTACCTCATTTCTTCTGAGTTCTCCAAAATCTGATCTGACATGCCTTTTGGTGCACCCTCCTAAATCAGACCTGAGTCTGATTCAAAAGTCAGGAAGGATGTTACATGTTTGCCTTCAAGAAGGTGGGGTCATGTATTCATTTCTAGAGTGTTCAGTATTTATAGTGTAGATTAGTATAGATGGTACCTTGAAGAACCTGAAATGGTCCCAGTGGCTCTCATTCCCTGCCCAGAGAGATTCGGGGTCCCCCCGCCGGAAGGATAGGTTTTATTAGTCTTGTGCAATTTCTGGGAACAGAAACTTTAGATAGAATGCATTCCCCTCCCTCTTACTTTCCTGACTGTTATAAACTAAGAGTTATATAATTTAAAGCAGCATCCTGAAAATAGGTACACAAATTTGGTAGGCAATATAGTTAATATTTCCTGAACATTTTTTATGAACCAAGAACCAAGGATTAACTAGTTTCTTCTTTACAGCAAACTTATGTATAGATACTTATACTATTCTTAGAGATGGACAAATTAAATTTCAGGAAAGTGATTTTGCCTACAGGCAATAGATTTATGGGTGACAAGGCAGGGGTTCCAATGCAGTTTGACTCCATGAGCCAAACTCTTAATCACTGTGATATATAATTAACTTGAACAGTGGCCCAGGACCAATTTCCATAGTGCCTTATTTAACTAGCCATTTAAATCATGAGAAATCACTTAACCTGGCTGTTTCTCAGATTCTTCATTTATTGTAAGAGGATTTGTCAAAGCGGTGATTTTTTTAGTCTCTTTCTGTTTCATAATTTTATGAGAGATTGGAGATTGCATTCCTTCTAGAAAATTTCTGAAACATTCAGTATCACTTAACTGCTGGTTATGTTTTAAAATCAGAATGTAGTTTATGTATGTTTTAGAATCAGAATGTAGTTTAAACCTGGTCAAATCCACTTCCAGACATGTTACTCTCGTGATTTCCTTTTTTCTGTTTAACTATTTCACAAAACATTTATGTTAAAGTAGGAAAATTGACCACAATATGTAGCAGCTGTGTATATGTGAAAAGTATAAGACAGTAAAAGATTGTATATGAGAGTTGGGTGTGTAAAACAGTACTTAAGAGAGAGTGATAAGTATATGAGAGTGGGTGTGAGACTTTGTGAAAATATGTTTGTAGCGTGTGAGAGTGTAAGAGGAAGAGGGTTCATGCAGAGAAAAGGTATATAAGAAAGAGTGCAAAAGGGAGAAAGTATAGGTGAGTGTTCAACATACAGTATGTGTGAGAGATAAAGCGTGGATACACCAGAGAATATGGAAGGGGAAAGAGAGAGAGAGAAGCAGAGAGAGGGAATGTGGAAGGAAGGATTTGATATATTGTGAACCTGAGAGGGTGAAAAAAAGATTGAGAATAAGTGTGAATGTAAGAGTATATAAATGTGAACGAATCTTTGTGTGAATGTGTATGTGTATGTATGTTCACTAATTAGGCATGTGCATTTTCCTGTGTTAGAGGCTAGTCCTATGCCCTGGCCAGCACGCTATTACACACCATAGCTGATTCATTGCTCTGACTGATGTCAAATAGTTCACCACTCACTGTAAAGGATGTCCAGAAAATGAATATCTAACACAGAAAAAAGCAATTGACATGAGTAGCTGAGACGAATCATGATTGCACCCTGAAGGTGAGAGTAGAGTTGCCCTGAGCCAAAGTTGTCTCGTAGAGGGAGGGCATGGCTTTTGGGTTGGCAATGAATAGAACGTGCCACAATATTCATGGCACCTTTTGGGAAAGATAAGCAAGAAAGTATGAAGATGTGTGGTATGAATTTTATTTCTTACTATATATCTTTGTGCCTGGTATGAATCTTTTATAAGAGCATGACATATTTTTATATTTAATAAATACAAGAAAAAACAGGATTGTCTATCTAAAAGGCTCTTTTGTTTACTGAGTGATGTAATGTCTTTAACTTCTCTGAAGGTATACAGACCTTCAATAATAGTTCTGCTGCTGCTGCTGCTGCTAAGTCGCTTCAGTCGTGTCCGACTCTGTGCGACCCCAGAGATGGCAGCCCACCAGGCTCCCTCGTCCCTGGGGTTCTCCAGGCAAGAACACTGGAGTGGGTTGCCATTTCCTTCTCCAATGCATGAAAGTGAAAAGTGAAAGGGAAGTCGCTCAGTCGTGTCCGACTCTTAGCAACACATGGACTGCAGCCCACCAGGCTCCTCTGTCCATGGGATTTTCCAGGCAAGAGTACTGGAGTGGGGTGCCATTGCCTTCTCCAAATAGTTCTGCTACTCCATACAATTATGTTTTATATAGAATTGTTTTGGGTGGGAATCAATGGGTGATAATTACTTTCCACATTTGGACTGATGTCCATATGGAAAATAAAGTAAACACTTTAAGACCCAGAGTAGAGAATAGAAATTCAGTTAATAAAGGAAATCCAGGGGTAATCATCAGTGTCCAAGTACCTAGGAATTTGTGGTTGTCTCCAAGGAGGGTATTTAACTTGTAATAATTTGAACTAATATTAAGTACATCTCAAAGGAGTATGATGAACTTGAGTGGCTGCATCTGTGCTATAAATGGTGGAATAAAAGCCCAGAATTCCCAAATATGAGACTCATCTCTGTCATTGTCTCAGTTCCAAGTACATAGAAGAGCAACAGATCTCCACTTATTTGTCCTAAACTAACCCAACTTTTGGGACTTCCCAGGTGGGGCAGTGGTAAAGAGTCCACCTGCCAATGCAGGAGACACGAGTTTGATCCCTGGGTCAGGAAGATCCTCTGGAGGAAGAACTGGCAACCCACTCCAGTATTCTTATCTGGAAAATTCCATGGACAGAGGAGCCTGGCAGGCTACAGACCATGGGACTGCAAAGAGTCAGACACAACTGAGCAACTGAGCACACAACCCAACTTTAAAAATAAGACCCAGATCAAATTCCAGTCAGCAAAGAACATTTTGCTTTGATAAAAAACATCCATCCCTTTTATATCTCCAGCAGACTTCTGGTGCCTATTATATTTATGATGCAGTGCTTTTAGGGCCTATGAAGTTAGTGAGGAAGATTTCCCCCTGTATTGGAACAGGGTGTGTGTGTGCTCAGTTGCTCAGTCGTGTTCAGCTCTTTTTGACCGCATGGACTGTAGCCTGCCAGGCTCCTCTGTCCATGGAATTTTCTAGGAAAGAATACTGGAGTGGGTTGCCATTTCCTTCTCTAAGGGATCTTCCTGACCCTGGGGTTGAACCTGCATCTCCTGCATTTCCTGCATTGGCAGATGGATTCTTTACCACTGAGCCACTCAAGAAGCCCCACTGCAACACAAACAACTACAGAGGTAAATATTCTAGGGGACTGACCAGGATACATACCAGAATACATTTCTATGATCATTCAGAAAATGAGAATTTCCCAACAGGTTGGGAAAATCAGAGACTACTTTATCAGAAAGATGCTCATGTATTTATTTGAGTTCACATGTCTCATTTTCCTAACTTTAAAGTACAACACACAACCCATGAGAAAGAAACTCCCACTCATTCAATACATAGTCACAAGGAAAAGCTGCATAAAACACTTACATTTAAAAATTATATAATTAATTAAAAATGGAGTTAATGACAGTGAACTGTGTGCAGTTAGCAGTAGAAAGATTACTTACCCCTGTGATCCTCACCCGTCAGGATTCTTATCAGCTGCTACTGTGCACTTTAGGCTCTTCATCTCAGAATAGAAGGATCATGTGTGACCCATCCTCTCCAGGGAAGACACAGGTAAATTTTGTCTCTTAATGAGTTCCTTTCCAAAAGGGCATTGGTCGAGGGGGGCTATTACTGGAATATGAGGGTCTCAAGTGAAGTATTGCTGCAGTCTTGTGTGGGAACGACAGATACTGAACAAGAGGTGATTGTGTTGGAGGTGGGGTGGTAGAATCAAGGACAAACGTGTCAGGCTGATGTGGGCCAGGAGAAGAAATCATTTCTTCATATTCCCATGAGAAGATCATGCAGTACTGTGCTAGGACTGAGCAAAGAGTGAAAGCAACTTTCTTCCTGTTTCTGTTGGGTTTTGTTTGCTTACTTGCTTTATCAAATAACAATACTACCCTTACCTGCACATTTAGTATTTTTCCAAAGAAAATGTGTAATAGTTCAGGCACATCACTGGTGAAACAGCTCACATAACAGCTCTAGTTAACCTAGAAGTAACACGGGGAAATGTATTCTGCAAACCACGTACAGAGACAAATGTAATAAATGTACTTTTAAGTATAGCTACTTGTAAAACACATGATAATTATGAGTAATATATGCTCACACATGGTCCATTTTTATTTTAAACTTATATAGTGATTTTATGTCTGTAAAGTCTTTAAATATACCACATACATTTTGCTTTAGTTGAAGATATATCTATTTCAGGAACAATTTAGAGTATGGACATTTCTGGAAGTATTACATCTTTAGCTGTACCTTCTTCATTTGGTTAGTTGATTAAATATATGTGTACTTAGTCACTCAGTCATGTCCAACTGTTTGTGACCCTGTGGACTGTAGCCTGCCAGGTTCCCCCATCTGTGGGATTCTCCAGGCAAGAATACTGGACTGGGTTGCCATGCCCTTCTCCAGGGGATCATCCCAACCCAGGGATCGAACCCAGGTCTCCCACATTGCAGGCAGATTCGTGACCATCTGAATCACCAGGGAAGCTATGCTACCGCTGCTGCTAAGTTGCTTTAGTCGTGTCCGACTCTGTGCGACCCCATAGACTGCAGCCCACAGGCTCCTCCGTCCCTGGGATTCTCCAGACAAGAATACTGGAGTGGGTTGCCATTTCCTTCTCCATTGCATGCATGCATGCTAAGTCACTTCAGTCATGTCTGACTCTGTGCAACCCCATGGACAGAAGCTCTTCAGGCTCTGTCACAGGATTCTCCAGGCAAGAACACTGGAGTGGGTTGCTGTTTCCTTCTCCCAGGGAAGCTATAATTAAGTACAAATAACTTTATTTAACTAATTTGATTGATTATATAAAAGTAAATTATTTGATTAATAAAATATTTAACTTTATTAACTTAGGATGTATTATCCTTAGATGTATGGGTAGACTAACATATATTTTTTCATTATACACTAACTCCCCTATATAGTGCACACTACATGTTAAGGGTTCAATTAGATAGGTGAAAGAATGTGTAGGTGAATAAGTAAAAGCTTGTATATATAAATTAAGAAATGGTTATATCTAGTTATTCCTTAAAAGAATTTGAACTGAGGATTTGAGTTCAGTTTGTGCACTGAAATATCCCCAAGAGAATCCAGGAAGGAACTTAGGGGAAGAAACCAAGCAAAGGCTTGCTTTCCAGTAAAGTCCTGGCCTCAGCTTAATGCCCTTGAGGCCCTGAAGTACACATTGCACATCACAGAGTTGTCTTTCCAGGGAAAATAATTAGGTGTTTATACTCAGCATAAGTTGTGAAGGACAACACACTCCTGGGTACCTCCAGCTCTCATCCGTAGGTTGCTCCAAAGTCCAAGGGCAATCCTAAGATTTCCATAATGAGCAGTTAGCAGCAAAGTATGTAGAGGCAGGGAGCTTGACGCCCACTGCTGGTATGAGGGATTGATAGAACCTAAGTGAAATGCCAACAGGATTTACTACAGCTAGCAATCAGTGCAGCCAAGATTTTAAAGTGAATCTTTAGTTAAGAGAAAGAGCTTTTAAAGTACATTACAGCAAACCATTGCTTTACTAAACGTGATCGCATTATTATTTGGTTAACCAATTCCAAAAGAAAATACTACAAAATTTCATCTTCAAACACAAATGCTTTCAATATTTCTGTGATTTCTTTATCACTGCATAGCATTTTACATATGTTTAATCAATATGCACAGACCATTTTATAGTCCTTGTTGTTTTTTTTTTAAATTTATTAATTTTAGTTGGAGGCTAATTACTTTACAATATTCCAGTGTTTTTTGCCATACTGATATGAATCAGCCATGGGTGTACATGTGTTCCCCATCCTGAACCCCACTCCTACCTCCCTCCCCATCCCATCCCTCTGGGTCATCCCAGTGCACCGGCCCTGAGCAGCTGTCTCATGCACCGAACCTAGACTGGCGATCTGTTTCACATATGATAATACACTTGTTTCAATATTCTTCTCTCAGATCATCCCACCCTCGCCTTCTCCCACAGAGTCCAAAAGACTGTTCTATACATCTATGTTATCGTTACCATCTTTCTAAATTTTCTATATATGAGTTAGTATACTGTATTGGTGCTTTTTTTCCTGGCTTACTTCACTCTGTATAATAGGCTCCAGTTTCATCCACCTCATTAGAACTGATTCAAATGTATTCTTTTTAATGGCTGAGTAATACTCCATTGTGTATATGTACCACAGCTTTCTTATCCATTCATCTGCTGATGGACATCTAGGTTTGCTTCCATGTCCTGGCTATTATAAACAGTGCTGATGAACATTGGGGTATATGTGTCTCTT
Source organism: Cephalophus harveyi (assembly GCA_006410635.1). Lineage (NCBI taxonomy): Eukaryota > Metazoa > Chordata > Mammalia > Artiodactyla > Bovidae > Cephalophus > Cephalophus harveyi. The sequence continues at coordinate 438,952 of SJYT01019344.1, read as the reverse complement.
TCAATTCTGGTTTCCTCGGTGTGTATGCCCAGCAGTGGGATTGCTGGGCCATATGGCAGTCCTATTTCCAGTTTTTTAAGGACTCTCCACGCTGTTCTCCATAGTGGCTGCATTAGTTTGCATTCCCACCAACAGTGTAAGAGAGTTCCCTTTTCTCCACACCCTCTCCAGCATTTATTGCTTGTAGACTTTTGGATAACAGCCATTCTGACTGGTGTGATATGGTACCTCATTGTGATTTTGATTTGCATTTCTCTGATAATGAGTGATGTTGAGCATCTATTCATGTGTTTGTTAGCCATCTGTATGTCTTCTTTGGAGAAATGACTGTTTAGTTCTTTGGCCCAGTCTTTGATTGGGTCATTTATTTTTCTGGAATTGAGCTGCAGGAGTTGCTTGTATATTTTTGAGATTAATTCTTTGTCAGTTGCTTCATTTGCTACTATTTTCTCCCATTCTGAAGGCTGTCTTTTCACCTTGTTTATAGTTTCCTTTGTTGTGCAAAAACTTTCAAGTTTAATTAGGTCTCATTTGTTTATTTTTGCTTTTACTTCCAATATTCTGGGTGATGGATCATAGAGGATCCTGCTGTGATTTATGTCGGAGAGTGTCTTGCCTATTCCTTGCTTTTAACCAGCCTGCATCATGGTGGCAGTGGCTTCTAGACCAGGTCTCAGCAGGTCCTCTCTGCACTGCCAGTCACCCCTGCCTCACTGGCCCATGTCGCTCCTCTGCCTTCCTGTCTGTCTACACTGTAGCCACAGTCATGGTTTCTCAGTTCCTTGGAATCAACCACTCTTTCCTTCATCTGGGTCTTTACTCAGGCTGGACTAAGCTTCCCTTTCACCAAATGACTGGCTCCATCTTAGCCTTTAGATCTCAGCTCACATGGAACCCCCTTTAAGAAGACCTCCTGGACCAGTCTGCCTTGAGACAGCTTCACTGAGGTCTTCTACCCCTTCACTCTGTTCCTTCGCTTTGTGGCACATACTTTTTATATTGTGTATTTTTTTACTTACTGACCTATCTCTGTTTGCCCCACTACACTGTAAGCTCCAGGAGTGTAGAAACTATCTCAGTTTACCACTGTATACCTAGCACCTCACACAGTGCTGGCATAAAATAGGTTCTCAGTAAGTATTTGTTGACTAAATAAAAATTGTGACTATCCAGCAATATCACCTTTTAATAAATACATTAGAACTTCGACCTCTAGCTGAGTATTACTTCTTTAGGCAGCTTCACTGGGATGACACATATTTATTTAAATAATATTCATTGTTCAAAATACATTTGAAGCATCTGTTAGAAGTATTCTTCAGAGCATACTCTTGAATATTTTTAATAATGACAAGTTATATCCTTTGAAAGGGATTTCTTCTCTTTTTTTGTAGAAATAGTCAATTTTCTTTAGTAGTCAATGCTGGAGAATAAAATCAAGAACACTGTTTTTGGTTACATTAAAAGTACTGTGGATGGATTTTTTTTTTTTTTTGAGAGGCTCGGAAACTGGAAAAGCTAGAGGTTTTTCCAACAGGGTATTTCAGATAAGATTTCACACAACAGTGGTTGCAAATATCTTGTTGACAAGACATTATTTTCTACATCTTGGTAAAAACAAATTTCAGCTTCCTCACTTTAGAATTACAATTTCACTTAAAAACAATGAAACTGAATAATTTTTTTTAACATATTTTCTAATGTTTAAGTTTACTCAAATGAGTAGTCTTCTCCACAACTTTTAAAATCTTAATTCATTGGGTTGACCCTCTTCGGCTCCAAAATCACTGCGGATGGTGACTGCTGCCATGAAATTAAAAGATGCTTGCTCCTTGGAAAGAAAGCCATGACAAACCTAGACAGCATATTAAAAAGCAGAGACATCACTTTGCTGACAAAGATCTGTATAGTCAAAGCTATGGTTTTTCCAGTAGTCATGTATGGGTGTGAGAGTTGGACCATAATGAAGGCTGAGTGCTAAAGAATTGATGCTTTTGAATTGTGGTGATGGACTCTTGAGAGTCCCTTGGACAGCAAAGAGATCAAACCAATCAACCCTAAAGAAAATCAACCCTGAATATTCATTGGAAGGACTGATGCTGAAGCTGAACTTACAATACTTTGGCCACTTGATATGAAGAGTAGACTCATTGGAAAAGACCCTGATATTGGGAAACACTGAGGAAAAGAGAAGGGAATGACAGAGAATGAGATGATTGGATGGCATCACCAGCTCAATGAACATGAGTTTGAGCAGACTCTGGGAGATAGTGAAAGACAGGGAAGCCTGGTGTGCTGCAGTCCATGGGTTGCAAAGAGCTGGACATGACTTAGGGACAGAACAACAACAACAAGCCTGCATAAAAGAAAAAAAAAAAAGAAGTGTGGAATCTCTAAAACTCTTTTTAAATGCAGTAAAACAAGGCTACATTATCCTAATTTGGAGAAAGTGTTATCTGTTCTAGTGACAAGTTGACTTAGAATATTAACTTTAAAAATGCAGTTTTATTATTTTTAAGTGCCTCTAATACATTGCTGATGGGGGCAGGAAAGGGAGAAATCGGTTATGTCTTTAAAATTATATAAATGTATTTTTGGTAATTATCTTATTCATGTTTAGCAGTTTTTACTCATAAAGTGGTTTTATAATTATCTGAAAAGAATTTTTTGGCCTTCTATTTTAATCAGGCTAATCACTCTTGAAAATTTCCTAATCAGCTATTTTGGATGGAGCAAAGTGAAATTTTAGCTGGTATTAGTTACAATTATCCAAATTCCGTAATGAATGCAGAGGGACTGAATGAGTTTTTTTTTTTTTTTTATTCTTTAGCCAATGAATTCATTAGGAAAAGCTCTGAAGCTTCCTTATTCCCCATTCTCTCCTGTAATGCCCCTGTCCTAGGAATAACCCTGTACCTGTACTCTACAAACCTGCCTCATCAGACTCCTGTAAATATTTCTTGGTCAGTCTGATATTTGTGCTTCACTGGGTGCAGGATTAGGGAAGGATGGATTAGTTCTAGGCTGAGGTTTTGCCAGATGGGAGGGATGAAAGGAACATGGCACAAAAGAGTTCCAGATATTGAAAGAGAATGTTGAAATTCTGGACTGGTTCTACTTATGGTGTAGATCCATTATGAGAGTCATTGGCAAGCTCACTAGAAGAATAGGCGATTGGGTAAATGACTGGGACATCTGAATCAGCAGTTTTATTTTCTAGTTATGACACATTTTAACAGCATATCTGGGGGAACATGGGAAGTAGTGAAGCCAATGGAGTAGAATTGAGGGTCATTAAAGATAACATGGTCAAGGAGATGAGAGGCTGGAATACTGGCTGAATTCCCCTCATACTGAACATTGGATTCAGTCAGGATAGTGGCAGCCTTGGATTGGAAAGGAAGACCATGAGTCTAGTAACCCAATTTTTCATAAATGGCTGAGAGACCTGTGAATGTTGGGCAACAGCAATAAAGAGACGGATCTATGGGGAGTGGGACAGTGTAATTGTTTGAAAGTGATGCTGGAGAATTAAATAGGTGAGACTCCTTTTCTAGTCTCTGTGGTACATAGTATGATTGGTATGATTGGCTGTACGTTGAGAGGCTTGTCCTCAGGGGAGATTCAGGTTTCAGGAAGCCAGACAACACTCAGTCAAGGTAGAAGATACAGAAGAGTGTGTCTATTACGATGCTGTTCCTCGTCTAAGCAGTGTATGAATGGGAAGAGATGGGCAGGAAGTTGGGCCAGGGGAGAGCAAGTGCAGGGCTGTCTGTGTGTGATGAGAGTACTGTGAGTAGATAGAAGACAGGAACAATTTTATATTTAGTGATATGCCCAGGGAGGAAGGAATGAGATGGAGGGCTTGGGGGCTTAACTTGTGGACTTGGACAAAGCGGGTACTTTGTTTTTTTGGTGTATGTGTGTGTGTGTTTTAAACATAGTATTTAAAAAAGAATTTATTTGGCTGCAGAGGGTCTTAACTGTGGCACATAGAATCTTTGATCTTCATTGCAGCAGGCAGGATCTTTTAGCTGTAGCAGCATGCAAACTCTTAGTTACGGCACTGGGGATCTAGTTCCCTAGTCAGGGATTGAACCTCTGCTCCCTGTACTGGGAGCATGGAATCCTAGCCACTGGACCACCGGAGAAGTCCCACGAGGGGGCACTTTGGTCTCATTGAATCAGCTGCAGCTTGGAAAGGTGAAGGTGAAGTCGCTCAGTTGTGTCCGACTCTTTGTGACCCCATAGATTGTAGCCTACCAGGCTCCTCCATCCATGGGATTTTCCAGGCAGGGGTACTAGAGTGGGTTGCCATTTCCTTCTCCAGAGGATCCCAACCCAATGATCGAACCCGGGTCTCCCACATTGTAGGCAGACACTTTACTGTCTGAGCCACCAGGGAAGTGACCTGGAAAGGAGACCTGCAAAGATGGGGTTGGTCTGCAGCGATGGGTGGATGGCTGCATAGAGCTGTGTCCACAGAGAGCAGGCTACAGGGAACCTTGAGGCATAAACAAGAGGGGCAGGCCATGGAACAGGCAGACTTCTCTTTCTTCTTTTCTTTGGCTGAGTTTTCTTTTCTGGAGGCTGGAATGGGAGATAAGATCAGTGCTTGCTCTGCTCCAGAGGGATTCCGCCCGGCATTTGACCTACAGCTGGTGTTGTGGACCTTCCTCTGCTTATTGTCACTAGTGGACAATTTTCCTTCTTTAAGTTTTTCTGCGGAGCCCTGCAATGAACATGTATTACGTTTAGAAGAAGGGGAGAATATTTAAAACAGTTAACTCATAGACAAATTCTGATTAATGGCTCCCACATGTAAGAGGTGGCCAGGTGTGGGAATATAAAGACAAATATAAGACACTACATCTGCCCTTAAGGAGTGGGCAGTTTAGGAGAGAAAAGAGCTATATTATATGATTCTGTGACCTCAGTCCTTTCTGATTCCAGGGAGAGCATCAGAGAATAATAGTTAAAGGAGAAATTTGGGCTACAAAACAAATGAAAATCACTTTTTTAAATTGAGAGAGTAGCAGTGAAATATATACATTACCATATGTAAAATTAGATAGCCTGTGGAAATTTGCTGTGTGATGCAGGGAGCTCAAATCCACTGCTCTATAACAACCTAGAGGGTTGGGATGGAGTGGGAGGTGGGAAGAAGGTTCAGGAGGGAAGAGACATGCATACACTTATGGCCAATTCATGTTCATATATGGTGGAAACCAACACAATATTGTAAAGCAATTATCCTTCGATTAAAAGTTTAAAAAAACATAAATCATGACAATCTTATAAAAATAAGCTTCTTTAGGGACTTCCCTGGCAGTTCAGTGGTTAGGACTTTGCCTTCCAATGCAGGAGGTGCATGTTCCATTACGGTCAGGGAGCCAAGATCTCACATGCCTAGTGGCCAAAAACCCAACACATAAAACAGAAGCAATATTGTAACAAATTCAATAAAGATTTTAAAAATAGTCTACCTCAAAAAAACATCTTTTAAAAAAGCAAAAAGATAAAACAAGCATCTTTATAATCAAAGAATGACAACAGTTAGAAATATCCAGGTGATATCTGTGTTCTCTACTTCACTGTGGAAACTCAGTCTTACAGGACATTTGTCAATGTGTCTTTTGAGTTTCCTTATATGATATTACTATAAGAACAACCAAAGATTTAGGAAAGATACTAAATACAGCACTGGTATAACATTTTCTAATAAGATCTTTCCTCAAAAGTAAAATCTTGAGCTTGTTTACTTGAAAGTAGCTTTTTAAAATAAATAAGTTTTTAACATTTGAAGAGTGCCAGACATTTTTTATTAGATCTGGACCCAGGTTTGGATTTGTAAGGCTTTGTCTGGTAATCCCACTTTAAAGTGGAAGCCCCATCAACTTTCCTGGTTTGTTTTTCTCATTTAGAAATATTCATTATCCAAAACATATAGACCATACTTGTTCATTACTGACCTATCCCAAGAAGTCATAAACTTTTGTTTCTTTTCTTCACTACTGAGTTCCCAGAACCCAGAGAAGTGCTTGGAGTATAATAGATGTTCAGTAAATACGTGTTGAGTAAAGTAATTAAAATTTTCCCCATCATCTAGACTGTTCCAACAGACAGTGATAAATTTTTTTCACAACTATGCAAGAATGCACAAGATGTGGAATTATTTTTAAACATAGTTAGAACTCTTTCTTTTATTAGTAAGTGAAATATGGAAATTTCTTAGGATAATGTGAACAGATTGTGAATGCAACAGAATTTTTCATATTCAGCATTCTGAAGTGTTGATGCTTTCACTTATAGAACGTGCACACATGGTTGGGCAGTCACCCTGCCACCGTCTTGGATGTCACTCATAAAGGTTACATCAGCACACAGAACATTAACCTATCCAGTTAAAGAGAGATACCTGCTATTTGCATGGACCTGCGCTTACCAGACTTAGGTCCTATTCCACGTTCTCAGTCTCCATCTTACCTTTGAACTGCCCCATGCCTTGGTTGGGGTTTCCATCCTGGTTCCTAGAACACACCTCTAGCAGCTCCATGCGGCCGCCCTCTGGGACTCTCAAATGGCCAGGTGATAGAGTACCTCCTTGGCTGCAAGCAGGGATTTGTCCTGGAGCAACCAGAAGGAAGGTGTTTGTCTCCTGTTGGGTTGGAGAACTGCGGTTTTGATGCCCAGGGCTTCGTCTTCCCTCAGAGATGAAGGATTCTGTGGTACAACTGCAATTTATTTACCAGGTGTTCCCTTTATTGACAGCTCTGTGTCAATCAACCTTGCTGTTTGACAGTCCTTGATGTTGGTATGCATAACTATACACCCTCAAATCTCTACTGGAGGTTTCCTTCCCTAACTTTTAACTTTAGGAGAGCCCCAAGATTATCTGGCAAATACTTGAGGCTCCCTGAAACCGCTGTTGGCTTTATTGTCCCTTAACCCTGGATCAGTGCTTTGGTTGCTGTTTTCTCTTTCCTCCACAGGGGTGCCTGCCTTAACCAGTATTTTAAAGTCGAGGAAGTCCGTCCCCACCACTGATTCTAAGGAGAGATGCTGGACACCACAGTATTGCGGAACTTAGCCAAACACTCTTTTAGTCCTGTGTACTGGTTTTTCTAATACATATACCCAAGGATGGCTGGTTTTGAGTTAAGGTCAGTAACAGCTACCAGGCTACACTATAAACGTCTTCAGACAGGCTTCAGTCCAACTTGCTATGCCTAAGGCCTTTTTCTTCCAAAATGAATCGTCTCCCAGGAACTTTAGAGTACTCGTTGTTAGGACTCTTAGATCTTCCTTCTTCTTTATACTTTAACTACTAATGCAAACTATGTTGAGTTCTTTTCTTTGAAGGCTTCAGTACCCTTTGTAAATTAATGGATGCAAATAGGAATGACATCTGAAGCAGGAAGATCAACGGTCTAGGCATTCTGGGATATGATCCATTTGGGAACTCACTACACTCTTGAAAAATGTTCTCTACTGAATAATATTGCTTGTTGACCAGTAAGGGAAAACATGGGTGATTTATTTTATTTTATACTATTGATAGCTCATGATAAAGGGTGAAGTATAAAATATTTACCAAGCAAACTGACACAAGATTCAGTTCAGTTCAGTTCAGTTCAGTTCAGTCTCTCAGTCGTGTCCGATTCTTTGCGACCCCATGAATCGCAGCACGCCAGGCCTCCCTGTTCATCACCATCTCTCGGAGTTCACTCAGACTCACATCCATCGAGTCCGTGATGCCACCCAGCCATCTCATCCTCGGTCGTCCCCTTCTCCTCCTGACCCCAATCCCTCCCAGCATCAGAGTCTTTTCCAATGAGTCAACTCTTCGCATGAGGTGGCCAAAGTACTGGAGTTTCAGCTTTAGCATCATTCCTTCCAAAGAAATCCCAGGGTTGATCTCCTTCAGAATGGACTGGTTGGATCTCCTTGCAGTCCAAGGGACTCTCGAGTCTTCTCCAACACCACAGTTCAAAAGCATCAATTCTTTGATGCTCAGCCTTCTTCACAGTCCAACTCTCACATCCATACATGACCACAGGAAAAACCATAGCCTTGACTAAACAGAAGATTACTTTAATATTAATGCATTAGGCATTTATTATAATTCCTTGGTGCTTACTCAGTGGCTGACTCTTTGTGACGCCATGGATTGTAGCCTGCCAGGCTCCTCTGCCCATGGAATTTTCCAGATGAGAATTTTGGAATGAGTTGCCATTTCCTACTGTAGGGAATCTTCCTGACCCAGAGATTGAACTCGAGTCTCCTGCATTGGCAGGTGTACTCTTTACCCCTGTGCCACCTGAGAAGTCCAACAGAATTTGATATAAATTTAGCAGTACTTGGTTCTCAACCAAGGTAGTCAGGTTACTGAAATCCTGGCAGTCTGCTTTTCACTGCTTGATCACCTTTCTTATCCCAGAGGGACTCAATGCATTCTTGTTGAATTCTGTCACTTCAATCTATTCCTCTTCAAGTTCATCCTAAAAAGTAGGATGATATTTGATATAATTTTTCACAAAAATTATCTCAAAATAATTTTCTTAGTTAGAGTTATAAAGTTAATAGTATCTGCTAGAATGTGTTCAATAACTATTTGTCTAATTTAAATTTGAATTAGAGTTTTAATTGTGTGAATCATAGTTTAAGAAAACACAGCTCTTTCCAATTTTCTAACCAGTCAGGCTCATGCTCCTTGTTCTCATATCTACCTATCCTGTTATTATTTCCCAGAAATGGCTCTTCTCTTTTTTAATTAAGACCTTCCTGGTAGCTCAGTCAGTAAAGAATCTGCCTGCAGTGCAGGAGACCAGGGTTTGATCCCTGGGTCAGGAAGATCCCCTGGAGAAGGAAATGGCAACCCAGAAAGGGCTCATCTCTTTTTTAATTAAACATAATCAATTCAACTTCAGCAACCCAGTCAATCCAATCAATCCAATGGATCCAATGCAGTGAAGACTTTTTCATTCTATTTCATTCCAATAAGCCTTATCCAGCACTTTTGCACGACCAGAGTTAACTCATACACTTTATTGATCTTTTAAATCTAGTACTGTTTCACTTTGAAAGTTGTTCTGCTTCATCTTCACCAGTTAAAACAATTTAATTTTAAAACTCCAAGAAAAACTGGTTTTCATCCAAAGGTTGTCCAAAACCTTTGTTGTTCAGTTGTTCGGTCACGTCTGACTCTTTGTGACCCCATGAATTGCAGCACACCAGGCTTCCCTGTCCTTCACTGTATCCCTGACTTTGCTCAAATTGACGTACGTTGAGTCGGTGATGCCATCCAGCCATCTCACCCTCTGTTGCCTCCTTCTCCTCCTGCTCTCAATCTTTCTCAGCATCAGGGTCTTTTACAATAAGTCAGTTCTTTGCATCAGGTGGCCAACGTATTGGAGAGTCAGCTTTAGCATCAGTCCTTCCAATGAATATTCAGGGTTGATTTCCTCTAGGATTGACTGGTTTGATCTGTTTACTGTTCAAAGGACTCTCAAGAGTCTTCTCCAACACCACAATTCAAAAGCATCAATTCTTTGACCAGAGTTAACTCATACACTTTATTGATCTTTTAAATCTAGTACTGTTTCACTTTGAAAGTTGTTCTGCTTCATCTTCACCAGTTAAAACAATTTAATTTTAAAACTCCAAGAAAAACTGGTTTTCATCCAAAGGTTGTCCAAAACCTTTGTTGTTCAGTTGTTCGGTCACGTCTGACTCTTTGTGACCCCATGAATTGCAGCACACCAGGCTTCCCTGTCCTTCACTGTATCCCTGACTTTGCTCAAATTGACGTACGTTGAGTCGGTGATGCCATCCAGCCATCTCACCCTCTGTTGCCTCCTTCTCCTCCTGCTCTCAATCTTTCTCAGCATCAGGGTCTTTTACAATAAGTCAGTTCTTTGCATCAGGTGGCCAACGTATTGGAGAGTCAGCTTTAGCATCAGTCCTTCCAATGAATATTCAGGGTTGATTTCCTCTAGGATTGACTGGTTTGATCTGTTTACTGTTCAAAGGACTCTCAAGAGTCTTCTCCAATACCACAATTCAAAAGCATCAATTCTTTGGTACTCAGGTTTCTTTATGGTTCAACTCTCACATCCATATATGACCACTGGAAAAACCATTGCTTTGATTATATGGACCTTTGGTAGCAAAGTGATGCCTCTGCTTATTAATATGCTGTTTAGGTTTGTCATAACTTTCCTTCCAAGGATCAAGTGTCTTGTAATTTTGTGACTGCAGTCACCGTCCACAGTGATTTTAGAGCCCAAGAAAATAAAATCTGTCACTGTTTCCACTTTCCCCCGCATCTATTTGCCATGACATGATGGGATTGGATGCCATGATCATAGTTTTTTGAATGTTGAATTTTAAGTCAGCTTTTTCACTTTCTCCTTTCAGCCTCACCCAGAACCTTTAGGACTAATAAATTTACATATACTTCAAACTGAATTATTATTAACTTACTTGTCTTTCCTAGTTTTAAAAATATTTTTCTATTCTGCTATCTGATAAAATTTAAAGCAATGATTGCCTTCCTTTTCATATTCTCCTCATAACCCTTAGTAGGTCCTGAATACTTGCTGAATAAAGGAGTGGAAAAAAATATTTATTCTCATGGAATTGCTGTTGACTAAGGAAAGGACAAAAGAAAGTACAATAGACTCTTCATTCATAGAAACTAGTGTTGCTTTCAGTGAGCAAAGCCAAAAGTATAGAACATGCTACCATAATAAGAAGACAACATTTGGAATAATTTATAAAGGAATTTGAAGAGTTGTGATAAACAGAGCTAACTTTCCAGCCACTTTTTACATTTTTACAATGAATTATATAAGACATTTTTGCAAAAATTGTATAAGATTGTTTAATTCTCGATACTAACAGTGCTAGTGTAAGGCTGAGAAACAAACTGATGATGATAAAGGGCATTTTGAAGGGTCATCTTGAAAAGAACTCCGGTTTTAAAATATTGTATGAGAAGTATAACTGAAGAGCTCATTAGTTACAAGATTAGAAAGGGCAATTGAAATTTATATCTTAAAGGAGAAAATAATAAAGATCAAGCCTCTTGATACCTTGAAGTACTGACTGAATTAAGGTTTGAAATTGTGATATGATTGTTAAAGCCACCTAAAATAAGCTCAAGAAACATTTTATTTTTGTGTTCTGTATTTATTTTTATTTCTGTATCTCCTTAATTTTTTATTATGGAAAATTATAAGCACTTAAAAAAAACTTAAGTTTAATTAGCTTAAAAGTTTAATCAAAATTTTAATGAACCTCCATTGTACCTGTTGTCCAGATTCAATAATTACAGACTGATGACCAATCCTATTTTATCTGTAGTCACAGCTCTTAACTCTTTCCTTCACTTCTTATATATTTTGGTATGCATCTTTAGAAGATAACGACTCTTCTTATGAATTCAGTATAATTGTCAGACATTATTAAGAATACTTAGTAGCTACCATTTACATGATTCTTTCATAGATGTCATATTTCACTTAAAGTTTGAAGCATGAACCAGATAAGCTTTTCACATTGAACATGATTGATATGCTTCTTAAGGCTTTCTCAATCTATAGACCATTCTTACTCCTTTTTTTCCATTATGACTAATGTGTCAAAGAAATGGAATACCTTTGTTCTGAAAATTATTTCTACATCCTGGATAGTGATGATTACCGTTCCATGCTATGTTTTACATATTCTCCTATCTCTTGTCATGACTAAAGCATTTGAATCACCTTCCAATTGTGTATGTGTGTTTATTTTTAATATATGTTTTCTTTCTTCCTTCAGAACACATAATGTCTGATTGTCTAACTTCCTTTGTGATCTTAATGGCCATTGATGATTAATCTCTGGATCCATAACCTATTTCTAAGTAGTGATACTTTAATTCTATCATTTCCTCTTGATTTATCAGCTGTAGTGTTCTGTTAAGAGAAACCTCCCCTCATCTACCTTTGAATTGTCCAGTGGTACTGTTCATGTAGGAAAAACAGAATAAGTTTTACTTATTTACTCAGTTCAAAATGATGATTTGGTTTATAGGTATCCTCCCATGGTGATTGATTATTTGTATTATTATAAACACTAATTTAATTTGTGAGAAGTGTTATTAATTAGCATTATTATCCTTAATGATGCTAAAATAAAAATTTGTTTTTGAATGCTACCTTTATTATCTTTTGATGCATCATTCAGGTATTTGGCAGCAATAAATATTAAATAATTATTAAGCAAGGATTGTGTACAACTTATATATCTTAGATAAGAAAATGCACAACTCTCTTCCTCCCTCAAGATTCATGCTCCTGTTAAAACTCTAGATAATGTTTTGCTTGTATCAAATGACTAAAACACTAAGCAGGCACATCCTCTCAACGAAGGAATACCTACAACTTTTCCTGAATTATAAAGGCTGCAGGCAAATAAAAAAGAAAATTGTTTTCAATTCCTTTAAAAAACACTCTCATGTTTATTGCAGCATTATTTACAGTAGAAAAGACATTCAGTTCAGTTCAATTCAGTCACTCAGTCATGTCTGACTCTTTGCAACCCTGTGGACTGCACACACCAGGCTTCCTTATCCATCATCAACTCCTGAAGCTTATTCAAACTCATGTCCATTGAGTTGATGGTGTCATCCAAAACATCTCATCTTCTGTCATCCCCTTCTCCTCCTGCCTTCAATCTTTCCCAGCAACAGGGTCTTTCCCAGTGAGTCAGTTCTTTGCATCAGATGACCAAAGTATTGGAGCTTCAGCTTCAGTCCTTCCAAAGAATATTCAGGATTGATTTCCTTTAGGATTGATTGGTTGGATCTCCTTGCAGTCCAAGGGACTCTTGAGTCTTCTCCAACAACACAGTTCAAAAGTATCAATTCTTTGGCACTCAGCTTTCTTTATGGTACAGGTCTCACATCCATACATGACAACTGGAAAAACCATAGCTTTGACTAGATGGACCTAGAGACATTGACAAAGTAATGTCTCTGCTTTTCAATATGCTGTTTAGGTTTGTCATAGCTTTTCTTCCAAGGAGCAAGTGTCTTTTAATTTCATGGCTGCAGTCACCATCCACAGCGATTTTGGAGCCCAAGAAAATAAAGTCTGTCATTGTTTCCATTGTTTCTCCATCTGTTTGCCATGAAGTGATTCCAATTGAGCTATTTCAAATCCTGAAAGATGATGCTGTGAAAGTGCTGCACTCAATATGCCAACAAATTTGGAAAACTCAGCAGTGGCCACAGGACTGGAAAAGGTCAGTTTTGATTTCAATCCCAAAGAAAGGCAATGCCAAAGAATGCTCAAACTACCGCACAATTGCACTCGTCTCACACGCTAGTAATGTTCAAAATTCTCCAAACCAGGCTTCAGCAATATGTGAACCGTGAACTTCTAGACGTTCATATGGTTTTAGAAATGCAGAGGTACATGTGGCTCTTTCTATTCTGGTTTCCTCGATGTGTATGCCCAGCAGTTCTATTTCCAGTTTTTTAAGGAATCTCCACACTGTTCTCCATAGTGGCTGTACTAGTTTGCATTCCCACCAACAGTGTAAGAGGGTTCCCTTTTCTCCACACCCTCTCCAGCTTTTATTGCTTGTAGACTTTTGGATCACAGCCATTCTGACTGGTGTGAAATGGTACCTCATTGTGGTCTTGATTTGCATTTCTCTGATAATGAGTGATGTTGAGCATCTTTTCATGTGTTTGTTAGCCATCCGTATGTCTTCCTTGGAGAAATGTCTGTTTAGTTCTTTGGCCCATTTTTTGATTGGGTTGTTTATTTTTCTGGAGTTGAGCTACATGAGTTGCTTGTATATTTTTGAGATTAGTTGTTGTCAGTTGCTTCATTTGCTATTGTTTTCTCCCATTCAGAAGGCTGTCTTTTTACCTTGCTTATAGTTTCCTTTGTTGTGGAGAAGCTTTTAATTTTAATTAGATCCCATTTGTTTATTTTTGCTTTTATTTTGAGTATTCTGGGAGATGGGTCATAGAGGATCCTGCTGTGATTTATGTCGGAAAGTGTTTTGCCTATGTTCTCCTCTAGGAGTTTTATAGTTTCTGGTCTTACGTTTAGATCTTTAATCCATTTTGAGTTTATTTTTGTGTGTGGTGTTAGAAAGTGATCTAGTTTCATTCTTCTACAAGTGGTTGACCAGTTTTCCCAGCACCACTTGCTAAAGAGATTGTCTTTACTCCATTGTATATTCTTGCCTCCTTTGTC
>SJYT01019344.1:367463-423899 GCA_006410635.1 Cephalophus harveyi | reverse complement strand
CCCTTTCATACTTGTTAGCATTTGTCTTACATATTGCGGTGCTCCTATGTTGGGTGCATATATATTTATAATTGTTATATCTTCTTCTTGGATTGATCCTTTGATCATTATGTAGTGGCCTTCTTTGTCTCTTTTCACAGCCTTTGTTTTAAAATCTATTTTATCTGATATAAATATTGCTACTCCTGCTTTCTTTTGGTCTCTATTTGCATGGAATATCTTTTTCCAGCCCTTCACTCTCATGTGTCCCCTGTTTTGAGGTGGGTCTCTTATAGACAACATATATAGGGGTCTTGTTTTTTGTATCCATTCAGCCAGTCTTTGTCTTTTGGTTGGGGCATTCAACCCATTTACGTTTAAGGTAATTATTGATAAGTATGATTCCGTTGCCATTTCCTTTATTGTTTTGCGTTTGAGTTTATACACCCTCTTTGTGTTTCCTGTCTAAAGAAGATCCTTTAGCATTTGTTGGAAAGCTGGTTTGGTGGTGCTGAATTTTCTCAGCTTTTGCTTGTCTGTAAAGCTTTTGATATCTCCTTCATATTTGAATGAGATCCTTGCTGGGTACAGTAATCTGGGCTGTAGGTTATTTTCTTTCATCACTCTAAGTATGTCCTGTCATTCCCTCCTGGCCTGAAGAGTTCCTTTTGAAAGATCAGCTGTTATCCTTATGGGAATCCCCTTGTGTGTTATTTGTTATTTTTCCCTTGCTGCTTTTAATGTGTTCTTTGTGTTTGATCTTTGTTAATTTGATGAATATGTGTCTTGGGGTGTTTCGCCTTAGGTTTATCCTGTTTGGGACTCTTTGAGTTTCTTGGACTTGTATGATGATTTCCTTCCCCACTTTAGGGAAGTTTTCAACTATTATCTCCTCAAGTATTTTCTCATGGTCTTTCTTTATTTCTTCTTCTTCTGGGACTCCTATGATTAGAATGTTGGGGTGTTTAACATTGTCCCAGAGGTCTCTGAGATTGTCCTCATTTCTTTTAATTCGTTTTTCTTTTTGCCTCTCTGATCAATTTATTTCTACCATTCTATCTTCTACTTCACTAATACTATCTTCTGCCTCCGATATTCTACTATTTGTTGCCTCCAGAGTGTTTCTGATCTCTTTTATTGCATTGTTCATTGTATATTGACTCTTTTTTATTTCTTCTAGGTCCTTGTTAAACCTTTCTTGCATCTTCTCAATCCTTGTCTCCAGGCTATTTATCTGTGATTCCATTTTGATTTCAAGATTTTGGATCATTTTCACTATCATTATTCGGAATTCTTTATCAGGTAGATTCCCTATCTCTTCCTCTTTTGTTTGGTTTAGTGGGCATTCATCCTGTTCCTTTACCTGCTGGGTATTCCTCTGTCTCTTCATCCTGTTTATATTGCTGTGTTTGGGGTGGCCTTTCTGTATTCTGGCAGTTTGTGGAGTTTCCTCATTGTGGGTGGTGTTGTACGGATGGCTTCTCAATGTTTCCTGGTTAGGGAGGCTTGTGTCGGTGTTCTGATGGATGGAGCTAGATTTCTTCTCTCTGGAGTGCAATGAAGTGTCCAGTAATGAGTTATGAGATGTCAGTGGGTTTGGAGTGACTTTGGGCAGCCTGTATATTGAAGCTCAGGGCTGTGTTCCTGTGTTGCTGGAGAATTTGCGTGGTATGTCTTGCTCTGGAACTTGTTGGACCTTGGGTGGTGCTTGGTTTCAGTGTAGGTATGGAGATGTTTGATGAGATCCTGTCGATTAATGTTCCCTGGAGTCAGGAGTTCTCTGGTGTTCTCAGGATTTGGACTTTAGCCTCCTGCTTCTGGTTTTCAGTCTTATTTTTACAGTAGCTTCAAGACTTCTCCATCTATACAGCACCATTGATAAAACATCTAGGTTAAAGATGAAAAGTTTCTCCACAGTGAGAGACACCCAGATAGGTTCACAGAGTTACATGGAGAAGAGAAGAGGGAGGAGGGAGTTAGAGGTGACCTGAATGAGATGAGGTGGAATCAAAAGAGGAGAGACCAAGCTAGCCAGTAATCACTTCCTTATGTGCGCTCCACAGTCTGGACTGCTCAGAGATGTTCACGGAGTTATACAGAGAAGAGAAGAGGGAGGAAGGAGACAGAGGTGGCCAGGAGGATAAAGGGGGGAATCAAAAGGAGAGAGACCCAGTAATCAGTTCCCTAAATGTTCTCCACCATCTGGAACACACAAAGAGATTCAGAAAGTTGGGTAAAGAAGTGAAGAGGGAAGGAAGAGATAGAGGCGACCTGGTGGAAAAAAAGGAGAATCCAAAGGGGGAGGGAGCAGTCAAGCCAGTAATCTTGCTCCCAAGTAAATATGTGTACTGAAGATTGGGTTCTTAAAGGTACAAAATTGATAATAAATACCAAAAAGCAAAGATTAAAACTCTAGAGTAGAGGTTAGATTTTCAAAAATACAATATTAAAGAAAAGGAAGAAGAGAAAAAAAAAGAAAAGTCACAGAAATTATAAAAAATATATATATATGATGTTTGCTTTAAAAAATAGGGTCTCTTTTTTATGCAAATTAATAAAAATGAAAATTAAAAGAATAATAGAGGACTTAAAATTTTTTTAATAAAAAAGNTTGCTCCCAAGTAAATATGTGTACTGAAGATTGGGTTCTTAAAGGTACAAAATTGATAATAAATACCAAAAAGCAAAGATTAAAACTCTAGAGTAGAGGTTAGATTTTCAAAAATACAATATTAAAGAAAAGGAAGAAGAGAAAAAAAAAGAAAAGTCACAGAAATTATAAAAAATATATATATATGATGTTTGCTTTAAAAAATAGGGTCTCTTTTTTATGCAAATTAATAAAAATGAAAATTAAAAGAATAATAGAGGACTTAACATTTTTTTAATAAAATAGGATGATAGTAAAAATAGTGAAAATATATCTAGGACTTTCTCTGGTGTCATTGTGGGCAGTGTGGGGTCAGTTCATTTTCAGATAGTTCCTTGGTCTGGCTTATATTTCTCAAGATCTATAGGCCCCTTCCTATGTAGTCAGTACTAACTACAGGGTTTTAATCTATTGCACTTGTCACTTCCAAGATGGTTCCCTCTGTTTTAGCTTCTTCTATTTGCTGGTCTCTTCAGTCTGATTTCCGCCCTGACACAAGGGCGTGGTGGTGGACACTTTTTTAGGCTCACTTGTTCAGTTGCCCTATGGGGAGGGAGGGACGCTGCAAACCAATAACACTGGCATGTGCTCGAAGTATCTCAGCTACACTGGGCCTGCCCCCGCTCACGGCGCATGTGTCCTCCCTGCCCACACTGCTCAGGCTCTAGGTTGCTCCACTGAGAACCATCCGAGGCCATCCCTGGGCTGCATGCACCTCCCAGGTCTAAGCCGCTCAGGTTCAGACACTCGGGTAGTCCTCAGAGGCGCAGACTCCGTTGGGCCTGCGTTTTGTGCCCTTCCCAGGCCCGAGCAGCTCAGATGATGAGGTGTTTGGCAAGTGTGGTCACTGCAACTTACCGCTTTCCCCATCCCTGCCGGTCACAAAAGACTCACATGTTGACCACGTGGAAGAGTCCGCCTACAACTGACAGGTTTTGGGGTTCTTCAGAATCAATCGTTTCTTCGGACGAACGTCAAACCATCTATTA
Source organism: Cephalophus harveyi (assembly GCA_006410635.1). Taxonomy (NCBI): domain Eukaryota; kingdom Metazoa; phylum Chordata; class Mammalia; order Artiodactyla; family Bovidae; genus Cephalophus; species Cephalophus harveyi. The sequence continues at coordinate 420,281 of SJYT01019344.1, read as the reverse complement.
CAGAGAGACCCCGACACTAACGGGGGAAGGCCGAGACCGACGGACAGTGACCTCCCCCTACTAGACGTCGGACGATCGAGACAAATCAGGAAACAAGACATTCGCCGGACTACCACAGAATCCAATCCCGAAAAGTGCATCGAGATCAGTCAGGAAACAAGATACTCGCCTGGACCGTCACATAATCCAATCGCACCATCGATAGGGTGTCAGACCAAACGATCGGGTTCAATCAAGGGAGTCTAAGGGGAGCCCCGTAAGTCCGGTTCAGGAATGAGATTCGTTACGTCGGGCGGGGAGGTGACCTTCTCAATGGAAACCCGTAGAGGGTTTCCTCCACCATTAGACACCCAAAATTAAAATAAATAAAAAAGAGGGTTAATACAACGGTAGACACCAAGGTTCCGAGCGGTGTTTGAGCCGTGACTCTCACAAAGGACCAGAAACCTTTGAAGAGAGAAATATTCTGAGGAAAGGGTCCTGCCTCGAGACAGGGATGGAGAAAACAGAGAGAAAAACAGAAAATATAAAAAAGGATGGAGGAAAACTTCTGTTACGGCTGCTTTTCTGGGTACCTGATGTCCTCTGCCGGCATTCAAAAGTTGTTTTGTGGAATTTACTGTGTTTAAATGTTCTTTTGATGAATTTGCGGGGAAGAAAGTGGTCTCCCTGTCCTATTCTTCTGCCATCTTAGGACCGCCTCCCTGCCAAAAATTTAAATTTTATATATGAATTTTGATAAAATTTTTAAAGGTAGTATTTTAAATGTAAATTCATATTTCAATGGGTTGGAAGGATTATTTGCAATCCAGTTCTGTCATTTATAAGATTTCCATATATACCTGGGCCTTTCTAGACTCTTTATTCTACTGGTTGACTTGGCTTCATAAGTCTTGATATATTTTCCCACCTTGTTGTTCTTTTCAGATATTACTTTGGCTATCTTATCCATATAAATTTTAGCCAGAATCTTGCTACTTTGAACTTATAGATTATTTGGGGGAAAATCAACATCTTTATAATTTTAAATCTATCTGTGAACATGTTTTGTCCTTTTATTCATCTGTATCTTCTCAATGGCATATAATAATACACTTGAGGTATTTTTTTCCAATATGAGCCTTATTAATCTCTGTTAGATTTATTTCCAGATACCTCACACTTTTTTGCATTATAAACAGTGGGGTTTTTTTTTAAGAGTGTTTATTTTAGTGCAGGTTTGGGTTCACTGCAAAATTAAGGGGAACATACAAAGATTTCCTAAATACCCCCACCTCTACACATACTTAACCTTGTCTGTTGTTGACCTCCTCCTTCAGAGTGACACATTTGTTATAATTGATGAGCCTACATTGACACAGCATAATCACCGAAAGTTCGTAGTTTACATTATGGTTTACTCTTGGTGTATACATTCTGTGTTAGGTTAGGACAAATGTATAGAGACATACATCAATCATTATGGTATCATACAGAATATTTTTATTACATAAAAGATTCTCTGTGTATTGCCTATCATGTCTCCACAGCCTTACCCCCCGCCATCCAAATCCATCACAACCACTGATCCTTTTATTGTCTCCATAGTTTTGCCCTTTCCAGAATGTCATATACTTAGAATCATACAGTATATAGCCTTTTCAGATTGGCTTCTTTCAGGCAATAATAAGCATTTAAGGTTTCTCCACGTCTTTTCATATCTATTATCTAGATGGTTATTTATCCCTTTACCTACTGAGGACTTCCCTGGTGGCTCAGACAGTAAAGCATCTGCCTACAATGCGGGAGACCCGGTTTCAGTCCCTGGGTAGGGAAGATGCCCTGGAGAAGGAAATGGCAGCCCACTCCAGTATTCTTGCCTGGAAAATCCCATGGACAGAGGAGCCTGGTAGGCTACAGTCCATGGGGTTGCAAAGAGTCAGACATGACTGCGCGACTTCTTTTTTTTTTTCTTTTCTTTTTACCTACTGAAGAACATCTCAGTTGCTCCAAGTTTGGATAGTTATGAATAAAACCTCTGTAAATGTCCATGTGCACGTTTTTGTGTGGACATAATTTTTCAACTTCTTTGCATAAATACCAAGAAACTTAATGGATGGACCGTATGTTAAAAAGATGTTTAATTTTGCAAGAAACTGCTGACTCTCTTCCAAAGTGGCTGTACTGTTTTGTATTCTCACCAGTGATGAATGAGCATTCCCATGGCTGTGAATGAGAGTTCCCAAAGACCTGGTGGTTTGGGAACTCAGGAAATCACCCAGTTCTCCCTGAATTGAGGCACTGATTTAGCAAAACTGATTCTGTAGCCTTTAGAGTAGGAAGACTGAAGCAGTCAGAGCAATTTCCTTCCTCTCATCTAGGTGTTATGTTCTTACCTACTTAATGTGACAGCAGAACATTGTTTTCTAATTGCCAGACAGTATTAGAAGTTACCGGAGAAGGCAATGGCACCCCACTCCAGTACTCTTGCCTGGAAAATCCCACGGATGGAGGAGCCTGAAGGGCTGCAGTCCATGGGGTCACTGAGGGTCAGACACGACTGAGCGACTTCACTTCCACTTTTCACTTTCATGCATTGGAGAAGGAAATGGCAACCCACTCCAGTGTTCTTGCTTGGAGAATCCCAGGGACGGGGGAGCGGAGCCTGGTGGGCTGCCGTCTGTGGGGTCGCACAGAGTCGGACACGACTGAAGTGACTTAGCAGTAGCATTAGAAGTTACCATACCCATTTTGACGAGAAAAGGCAGAGGTGGTTGGGGGGCTTACATAAGCCAAGTAGGGAATGAGCATGCAGAGCTTCCTTAGTAACTGCAAAGAAATACTTGGTCTCCAGATTAGTAATTTACTTTCTTTTTATCAATACCAGTATGATTTTAGAGCCGATAAGAATGTATTCAGTATTTGGCATTTTGATAGCAAAAGCAAAGTGCTGATGGTAATTGTACAAGGCCTACATGCCAATAATTTCCTGTTTTGTAGCTTCAGATCAAATGTTGTGCAAGAGTCATTATATCAGTGTACAAGTATTTTTCTGTAATATTCTACTTGTCAACACACAGAAGAGTCCCCATTAAATGTTGGCTTTCCTTTTTTTTTCACGTGAATCCACAAATCCACGATAAGAATCCATTTTTACTTCACCACACTCACATATGTAACTGAAACAGAAATCTCAAAGCGTAACTTAGCCTTTTTTACCTTCTTGTGTTCTTATTTAATACTCAATTCCAGTCCAGTAAATATTAGGTCTTATAATTTACTAATGAGTTATGCACCAACATTTGACAATACTGTTAAAAGTCACTGCTTGTCAAGCAGCTTACCAGAAACATTCTAAAAATATTTTTAGTATTAGCCCAAGTTTTTTTGTTCTATTTTGTTTGTTTTAGTTAACACTATAGTGCCTCGTATGAAATAGTATATCAGTTGATCTGAGGTCAGACTACTGACATTCTGTGAAGATGGAGAAATTCCAGTGTGCTCACCCCTTCAACCATGTCATCTTAAAGAAGAGAATCAGATTTTATAATCCGTCTGTTAAGAATGCTTGTTTTTTACCCATATGTTTCTCTGGTTTTTTGGCTTATATTTTCCTTTATTTTTTAAAAATATTTTTACTGAAACAAAATGGATACAGTAATAAATAGAATCATCCAATATGTACTCTTTTGTAACTAGCTTCATTTGCTGATCATTCTGTCTGACTCATAAGATTTCTTGAAATGCTGTCTTAAGAAGGAATTGCTAAGTCAGTGTAAGTCCTGCTTTTGTTTAGTGGACAAAAAACTTTTTGCTTTTGTAATAATATGGCATTTAGAACCAAAAATATAATTATCTTGCTGTGATTCTAGTCATCACTGCTATATTAAAAATGCACACAGTGCTACACCTGCTACTGGCACAAGATTACATCTAGAAAAGGCAAGATTGGAGCCTCCATTAGGCAGTATTCTAAACTTAGCATCAGCAGACGATGGTCCATGATGATATGATGGGCTTACCACAGTAATCACGTATCATAAATAGGTTATATTAAAATCACACCTGGGGTCCTTGCTCAATCTGTTACGTGATTGTATTTTAACAAGGGAAATAGAATAGAATGGAAAATATTAACGTGAACTGTGTATAATAAAAGTGATAATGTTTAACTGATATTTGGGTCATGATATAAATGATATTTCTCACTGTGTGTAGCAGTAAATACTTTATAGTCACTTCACTATATACTCATCCATAAAAGATTACATGTATATTAAACAGCTGCAATGGGTGTGGCATTGCTAGTTGCTCCAGCACATGTTATAAGGTAAATAAAACTCAAGTCTGTCCCTCAAGGAATTTAGGATATAACGTAAGAAAATTCATGTATACAAATAAAGTTTAAAAATGCATTGTGATAGGGCCATAGTAATAATAGAACTTAGAGCACTCAGTGAAAATTCGTAACGGAGGTGGCATTTGAGTGAGTTTTCATTTTTTGTTTTGGTGTTTTCTTGGCTGTGCCACATGATGTGCTGGACAGGGGATCAAACTCAGGTCCCCTGTCGTGGAAGCATGGATACCTAACTGCTGGGCTGCCAGGGAATTCCCTTGAGTGAGGTTTGAATCATATAGGGTTTTATCTGCTCAAGAGGTGATAAGAGTGATGAGTATTAGCATGAAAAAATAAATCTGTATAATTTGATAGTAAGCAGAGTAATCTACTTTTTAAAAAAGATAGTTGAGTACATGCAGGTCAGAGAAGAAAGGAAGAATAAATATTAAACTTTGACACTGACTAGATGCTGAAGCTGCAACTCCAATACTTTGGCCACTTATTGTGAAGAACTGACTCATTTGAAAAGACCCTGATTCTGGGAAAGATTGAAGGCAGAAGGAGAAGGGGACGACAGAGGGTGAGATGGTTGGATGGCATCACTGACTCAATGGACATGAGTTTGGGTAAACTCTGGGAGTTGGTGTTGGACAGGGAGGCCTGGCGTGCTGCATTCCATGGGATCGCAACAGGTTGGACATGACTGAGCAACTGAATTGACTGATTGTACCTGTAGTTAAGTTCACTCAGTTCAGTTCAGTTCAGCGGCTCAGTCGTGTCCGACTCTTCGCAACCTCTTTTCCAGTCCTGTGGCCACTGTTGAGTTTTCCAAATTTGCTGGCATATTGAGTGCAGCACTTTCACAGCATCATCTTTCAGGATTTGAAACAGCTCAACAGGAATTCCATCACCTCCACTAGCTTCGTTTGTAGTGATGCTTTCTAAGGCCCACTTGACTTCACATTCCAAGATGTCTGGCTCTACATTAGTGAGCCAGACATCATCATGATTAGTGAGCCCACATCATCATGATTATCTGGGTCGGAAAGACCTTTTTTGTACAGTTCCTCCATGTATTCTTGCCACCTCTTCTTAATATCTTCTGCTTCTGTTCGGTCCATACCATTTCTGTCCTTTATCGAGCCCATCTTTGCATAAAATGTTCCCTCGGTATCTCTAATTTTCTTGAAGAGATCTCTAGTCTTTCCCTTTCTGTTGTTTTCCTCTATTTCTTTGCATTGATTGCTGAAGAAGGCTTTCGTATCTCTTCTTGCTATTCTTTTGGAACTCTGCATTCAGATACTTATATCTTTCCTTTTCTCCTCTCTTCTTTTCACAGATATTTGTAAGGCCTCCCCAGACAGCCATTTTGCTTTTTTGCATTTCTTTTCCATGGGGATGATCTTGATCCCTGTCTTCTGTACAATGTCACAAACCTCCATCCATAGTTCAACAGGCACTCTATCTATCAGATGTAGGCCCTTAAATCTATATCTCAATTCCACTGTATAATCATAAGGGATTTGATTTAGGTCATACCTGAATGGTCTACTAGTTAAGTTAGTAACTATTAAGGAGAACAGCAATATAATCAAAGTGATATTTTAAAAATAGTAATCTTAAATAGATGGGGAAACAGTGGAAACAGTGTCAGAGTTTATTTTTTGGGCTCCAAAATCACTGCAGATGGTGACTGCAGCCATGAAATTAAAAGACGCTTACTCCTTGGAAGAAAAGTTATGACCAACCTAGATAGTATATTCAAAAGCAGAGACATTACTTTGCCGACTAAGGTCCGTCTAGTCACGGTTATGGTTTCTCCAGTGGTCACGTATGGATGTGAGAGTTGGACTGTGAAGAAAGCTGAGCACCAAAGAATTGATGCTTTTGAACTGTGGTGTTGGAGAAGACTCTTGAGAGTCCCTTGGACTCCAAGGAGATCCAACCAGTCCATTCTGAAGGAGATCAGGCCTGGGATTTCTTTGGAAGGAATGATGCTGAAGCTGAAACTCCAGCACTTTGGCTACCTCATGTGAAGAGTTGACTCATAGGAAAACACTCTGATGCTGGGAGGGATTGGGTACAGGAGAAGAAGGGGACGACCAAGGATGAGATGGCTGGATGGTGTCACTGACTTGATGAACGTGAGTCTGAGTGAACTTCGGGAGTTGGTGATGGACAGGGAGGCCTGGAGTGCTGCAATTCATGGGGTCGCAAAGAGTCGGACACAACTGGGTGACTGAACTGAACTGACTGAATCTTAAATAGTGTTGTTTATCTTGGAAGGGGTTAAAGTGGTGGTTGGTAGTCTAGACAGGGGACTAAAGAAAGACTGCAGATATGGATGAATAAAGAGAGGTGAGAAGAATGAGAAAGGAATGGAGAGACATATCTAACACATTGACCAAAACAAGTATGCCATCAATGAAGCATGTGTTTGAATGTCAGAGCAAAGGAGAATGAGTTAAAGATAACCCAAAGTTTTTTATTAGGGCAATTAATGATATACTAGATTTTCCCTGGTGGCTCAGACGGTAACGTGTCTGCCTACACTGCGGGAGACCTGGGTTTGATCCCTGGGTGCGGAAGATCCTCTGGAGAAGGAAATGGCAACCCACTCCAGTACTCTTGCCTGGAAAATCCCATGGACAGAGGAGTCTGATAGGCTACAGTCCATGGTGTCACAGAATCGGACATGACTGAGCAACTTCACCTCACCTCAATGATATACTGGTTCTTTTACTAGGAAAAAGGAATAAGAAGAGAAAGGTAGAGAAGATGATGGGATGTGTTTTGGAAAAAGTTCATGATGCTGGCTGGTATAAATAACTGAAGGGCAATAAGGAACTATACATCAGGAGAGGGATTTGCAAATTCTGTGGAGGGTGATAGTTGTAATTGCATGGCAGTGCATGTTATCACTCAGGGACAGCTTGTAGAGAAGGTGGCAGAAAAGGACAGACTTTGGGGAACTTTTCTCCATTTAAGAAATAGAAATGAAATGAAGTCATTAGAAACAGCCTAAATATCCTGAGGGTAGATGAGACAGTAGAGTATCAAAAACCTAGGGAAGAGAAGGTTTCAAGGACAAATGGCTTGAGCAATACTATGTGTAAGAAAGTGGTTAACGAAAGTTGATTGAGGGGGATATTTTTTCTCATAGCAGGTGACGCAGAAGTAATTATTATTAAAATATGGGGAAGGAGGAAAGATATGTAAACCAGATTATAAGAAATAAAAGGATTAGGGGAAAGTAAGGGAATACACAGAAATTTTAGGGAAAGGAGGTAATTGGATGGGCTGGTTCATAATGGAAGGCTTTATTAATAAAATTAGTCTGAAACAGTGGTTGTTGTTCTGTTTAAGAAGAATTGAGGTTGTGAGTGTGGCCAGTGCAATAGTGGCTATCCAGAACTGGCACAATTCAAATAGCTTAAAAACGATGATGGTGGAGCAATAGTGAAGGGAGAACTGAGGTGAGGCCCTCTGAGCACAGTGCACTGACTTTCTGTGTGATACTACATTGCAGACTTGAGAATCAAGTGGGCCTTAGAAAGTATCACTACAAACAAAACTAGTATGGCATCCGGTCCCATCACTTCATGGGAAATAGATGGGGAAACAGTGGAAACAGTGTCAGACTTTATTTTTTAGTCAAGGCTATGGTTTTTCCTGTGGTCATGTATGGATGTGAGAGTTGGACTGTGAAGAAGGCTGAGCGCCAAAGAATTGATGCTTTTGAACTGTGGTGTTGGAGAAGACTCTTGAGAGTCCCTTGGACTGCAGGGAGATCCAACCAGTCCATTCTGAAGGAGATCAGGCCTGGGATTTCTTTGGAAGGAATGATGCTAAAGCTGAAACTCCAGTACTTTGGCCACCTCATGAGAAAAGCTGACTCATTGGAAAAGACTCTGATGCTGGGAGGAGAAGGGGCCGACCGAGGATGAGATGGCTGGATGGCATCACGGATTCGATGGACGTGAGTCTGAGTGGACTCCGAGAGATGATAATGGACAGGGAGGCCTGATGTGCTGCAATTCATGGGGTCGCAGAGTCAGACACGACTGAGCAACTGAACTGGACTGATACCTCATAAATGTCTAAATTCTGTATTAGCAAAAATATAAGGTTAAGCTTAAATGAATTGTTATCCCAGATTATTTAATATTCTCTTTTATCTAATGAAACAACTCCAAAATAAGAAACTGAATCTTGTTATTATAATGCAAAAGCCTAAGATTCATCAGAAGAGGATTTTAGCTCTCATAATTAGTATCTAATGTATAACTTTTCTCTGGTATTTTAATATTTAGTTTCTTCCCTGTGATTGCTTTATTGCTGTTGTTCAGTTGTTGAGTCATGTCCAACTCTTTGTGGCCCCACGAACTACATCACACCAGGCTTCCCAGTCCTGCACTGTCTCCCAGAGTTTGTTTAAAGTCATGTCCATGAGTCCGTGATGCCATCCAACCATCCTCTGTCACCCCCTTCTCCTCTTGCTCTCAATCTTTCCCAGCATCAAGGTCTTTTCTAGTGAGTCGGCTCTTTGCATCAGGTGGCCAAAGTGTTGGAACTTCAGCTTCAGCATCAGTCCTTCCAATGAATATTTAAGACTTATTTCCTTTAGGATTAACTGGTTTGATCTCCTTGCTGTCCAAGGGACTCTTAACAGTCTTCTCCAATACACAGTTCGAAAGCATCAAATTTTGGCCCTCAGCCTTCTTTATGGTCCAACTCTCACATCTGTACATGACTACTGGAAAAACAGTAGCTTTAACTAGACCCGACTTTTGTCGGCAAAATGATGTCTCTGCTTTGTAATATGCTATGTAGGTTTGTCATAGCTTTTCTTTCAAGGAGCAAGTGTCTTTTAATAATTTCATGGCTTCAGTCACCATCTGCAGTGATTTTAGGGCCCAAGAAAGTAAAATCTGTAACCATTTCTACTTTTTCCTCATCTATTTGCCATGAAATGATGGGACCAGCAAATCTGGAAAACTCAGCATTGGCCACAGGACTGGAAAAGGTCAGTTTTTATTCCAATCCCAAAGAAAGGTAATGCCAAAAAAATGCTCTAACTACTGCACATTTGCACTCACCTCACACGCTAGTAAAGTAATGCTTGAAATTCTCCAAGCCAGGCTTCAGCAACACATGAACCGTGAACTTCTAGATGTTCAAGCTGGTTTTAGAAAAGGCAGAGGAACCAGAGATCAAATTGCCAACATCCGCTGGATCATGGAAAAAGCCAGAGAGTTCCAGAAAAACATCTATTTCTTCTTTATTGACTATGCCAAAGCCTTTGACTGTCTGGATCACAATAAACTGGAAAATTCTGAAAGAGATGGGAATACCAGACCATCTGACCTGCCTCCTGACAAATCTGTATGCAGGTCAAGAAGCAGCAGTTAAAACTGGACATGGAACAACAGACTGGTTCCAAATAGGAAAAGGAGTATGTCAAGGCTGTATATTGTCACCCTGCTTATTTAACTTCTATGCAGAGTACATCATGAGAAACGCTGGGTTGGAAGAAGTACAACTGGAATCAAGATTGCCAGGAGAAATATCAATCACCTCAGATATGCAGATGACACCACCCTTATGGCAGAAAGTGAGGAAGAACTAAAGAGCCTCTTGATGAAAGTGAAAGAGGAGAGTGAAAAAGTTGGCTCAACATTCAGAAAACAAAGATCATGGTCTCTGGTCCCATCACTTCATGGCAAATATATGGGGAAACAGTGGATACAGTGGCTGACTTTATTTTTCTGGACTCCAAAATCACTGCAGATGGTGACTGCAGCCATGAAATTAAAAGACGCTTACTCCTTGGAAGGAAAGTTATGACCAACCTAGACAGCATATTAAAAAGCAGAGATATTACTTTGCTAACAAAGGTCCATCTAGTCAAGGGTATAGTTCTTCTAGTGGTCATGTATGGATGTGAGAGTTGTACTATAAAGAAGGCGGAGTGCCGAAGAATTGATGCTTTTGAACTGTGGTGTTGGAGAAGACTCTTGAGAGTCCCTTGTACTGCAAGGAGACCTACCCAGTCCATCCTAATGGAGATCAGTCCTGGCTGTTCATTGGAGGGACTGATGTTGAACCTGAAACTCCAATACTTTGGCCACCTGATGAGAAAAGCTTTCTTATTTGAAAGGACCCTGATGCTGGGAAAGATTGAGGGCGGGTGGAAAAGCGGACAACAGAGGATGAGATGGTTGGATGGCTTCACCGACTCAATGGACATGGGTTTGAATGGACTCTGGGAGTTGGTGATGGATAGGGAGGCTTGGCATGCTGCAGTTCATGGGGACGCAAAGAGTTGGACACTACTGAGCGACTGAACTGATGGGACCAGAGGCCATGATTTTCATTTTTAGAATATTGAGTTTTAAGCCAGCTTTTCACTCTCGTCTCTCACCCTCATTAAGAGGCTTTTAGTTCCTCTTTGCTGTTTGTCATTAGGGTGGTATCTGCATATCTGAGGTTATTGATACTTCTCCTGAGAGTCTTGATTCCAACTTGTGATTCATCCAGCCTGGCATTTTCATCATGTATTCTGCACATATGTTAAATAAGCAGTGTGGCGATATACAACCTTGACATACTTCTTTCCCAATTTTGAACCAGTCCATTGTTCCATGTTCTGTTCTAACTCCTCCTTCTTATCTTGCATACAGATTTCTCAGGAGACAAGTGATTCCTTAGAAACACATGAAATGGAAAAGCTTAAGCATGAAAGAAATATCGCCTTGGAAGAAGTGAATACACTTAAGGTAATCTCCAATTTAGCTTCCTTATATTTTCTTTTGTATAAAGAAAAGAAAGAAAATTATCTTGTGTTGAATTCTGGAGTATCAAGACTTAGTTTTTGTTTTTTTTTTTTAAAGAATATCAATATCAAATAGCTTAGTATAGAATATTAATATCAAATTAATTAATATTTATTTCCTTAGCTGACCTTGTAAATTTTTTAGCTCATATACTCATTATTTATATTTCACAGTCAGTGATTTCCTCAGCTGACCTTTAGAGAGTAAATTTTTTAGCTCACATACTCATTATTTATATTTCACAGCTTCGTTGTTAACAGTGTGGTTTGTAATCATACCTTCTAATCTGACTACTTCTAACCCCTTTTTTTCTCACACTGATGGGAAGGATGAAGAGCCAATGAAGCAAGCCATGACAAGTTTAGATCCTCAGATGTTCATTGGAAAATACATTTTCTCTTATGTTCATGGGAATGCTTCAGGGACATCTTGTTTTGCTAACATAATTTGAAATTAATGGATTGAGATTTAAAGGAAATAAAAACACAATGTATTTCCCAAATATACTGTAAGATTTTCTTTATATATATTTTAATTTTGTGTTTAGAATATTAAATTTGTATCTTAATTTTTATGGAAAGCCATTATATTTTTCAGGTCTTCAAGAAAAGCAGTGTAACTACTTGTTTTCCATTAATTCATCATAGGAATATATTTATAATTTTTTCCGTGTTTATTTTTGGCTGTGCTGGGTCTGCACTGCTGCACAGACTTTCCTCTAGTTGCAGAGAGCGGGGGTGACTCTCTAGTTGTGGTACACGGCCTTTCGTGTGGTGACTTGGACTGTTGCAGAGCGCGGGCTCCAGGGCCTGCGGGATTCAGTAGCCATGGCACATGGGCCCAGCAGTTGTGGTGCCCAGGTTCTAGGGCACAGGTTCAATATGAATCTGTGCACAGGCTTTGTTTCTCCATGGCATGTAGGAGTTTTCCTAGGTCACGTTTCGAAAACCTGAGTCTCCAGCATTGGCAGGCAGATTCTTTACCACTGAGCCACCAGGGAAGCCCCAAATTATATTTAATTAGTTTCTTAAATAAGTGAAATTCTATTATTTGTTTCATTTTTATTGAGGTAAAATCTATACACCAAATTAAAAAAAGAAAGAAATTTCCTTGCTACCTTAGTTTATAAATTCTGACCTCTAGAGGAAGCTATTGTTTAACATATCTTATTTACCCTTTGAGAGACTTTCTCTGTGTACCCAAGCATATGCTAAAAAATATGTGTATATTTGGTTCTTTAACTTCCACAGAATTGTTTCATATATTATACACTTTTTTACAACTTGTCTTCTTTTTTTTCTCTTTGTTATTAGCATTATATCTTGGATAACTTTTCAGGTTAATATATATGAATTTACCTAATTCATTTCAGTGCCTCTCCTATCCTCCAAAGGTTCTGTTCTAGATTATTTAACCAGTTCCCTATGATGAAATGTAAAAGATCTGAGAGCCTCAGAAAATTCTGATGAACCATAAGATTCAATGACTTACACAGAGTAAATTATATAAAAATGCTGTCTTACTAGTATAACTAACACTGCAGATGTTTTTTAAGAGAATAAGAAAAAACTACTGTCAATTATTAAAGCTCAGTTTATATTTTTCATCTTAATTCTTGATCATGTCTAACTCTTTGTGACTGTAGCTTGCCAAGCTCCTCTGTCTGTGAAATTCTGCAGGCAAGAACAAAGGAGGTTGCCATTCCCTACTCCACGGGATCTTCCTGACCCAGGGATCAAACCCGGGTCTTCTGCATTGCAGGCAGATTATATTTACTGTCTGAACTACCACGGAAGCCCCAGTGTTTATCATTGTTAAATTTAGTGATATATTTTTGTTTTTTACTGGAGCATCAGTGGTAATAATTAGAATTTTAATTTAAAGATATATTCATTTAACATTTAAGCAAAGCTTTCTGGAGGAACTATTGAGTAAATCAGGATTTGTATTTAAAATTTACCAGATGTAACTGAACATATCCTACTGTGACAAAACCTGAAATCACAGGTAAAATATATTCTATATAATTTCCTTCACCTGAAAACCTATCTATTGGCTGAGAGCCAGTTGCTTAAATACAGAAAAAACTACACAGCAATAAATGTTTTGTTTGAGATAATCCTTGTACTTTGAGTTTTTCTGCTTGTATTATACAGACATCTACACAAAAAGCAGAGGTTGTTATATGGATTTCACGGAATGTGTAGATGTCATCACTTCCCATTATCCTGTGATCTCTGTTTATCATGTCTGTTTTGAGTTACAAATAAAAATGGGACCAAGAAAATTTGATGCCAATGGCTAATTTTTATTCTGCAAGAATGATTTTTAAAGGTTCCATGGGCTTTATTTAACTCAAAACCTTTCCGCAGAGTTCACATTGCTACTGCTTTGCAAAGTTGAATGAAAATAGATGTATTTTCCATTTACAGATGCAAAAAACTGGGACACAAAGAGTGAAGGTGACTTACCAGAGCATAAAAGCCCAGGAGCCAGAAGTTTCTTGGCTCCTGTTCTGTGACAGATTCGTTAGATTGCTATATTATATTCATCTTCATGTACCTTCATTTCATCTCTTAGACAAGAATGAGCTCAAGTATAGCAGAAAGTAGATTGCTTCTTGTAAACATTCCAATGTTGCCATGAATGTTTACCACTCATTATAATCTATCAATTTCTCTGCTCAAGTTTATAAGTAAAATGGCTCTTAAAGTACTTATAGTATTTCTGATTTGATCAATAAAATGTGGACTTATTTATGACATAACAAAATTGAACATTTTAGGGTGTTATTCTCAATATCCTTAATTTTAAGTTCAAAGATTTTATTATTTGTTTGGGATGCCAATAGTATTCCACCTTAGTAACTATTATTTCATATTTTGATTACACTAGTTATATGTTAATTTTTATGGATAATCTTACAAAAATTAGCTAAATTGGGAACATTATGGTCAACTCTGTTTCATAGTCCTCTTTTGTATGTACAGTAAGAGGGACTTCTAAGTTATAATAGTCATGCTCCTCAGTTTGCAAACTCTTTGACAGTGATAGCTACTACCTAGCATTTAGTTGACATTTATACATTTTGATCCTGATTGACTTATTTTGGACCTCCAATCTTTAGGTTTTTTAAAAAGTGGCTAGTAAGGAGTTTCCTGGTGGCCTGGTAGTTAGGAGTCCAGGCTTTCACTGCCGTAGCCTGAATTCAATTTCTGGTCAGGAAATGAAGATCCCACAGCCGCCTGGCACAGGAAAAAAAAATGTGACTAATTATAGTAACAGAAAATATGTTTACATCCCAATTATACTGTAAAGAGCTAATTACTTTTAAATGGCATGTATAAGGCAGAAAAGTGACTGGGAGCTACATTTCCAGATTCTAGAAACTGGATATTTGAGGAATTTGTAAGCCTTGAAACAAAGCCCTGAAAATCATGCTCATTGATACCTTCTTAACAAGTTGTTAATTCAGTGGCTTTTTAATATAGGAAAAATTATTTGAATCGGAAAGGCAGAGGAAGCAACTGACAGAAGAACTCCAGAATGTGAAACAAGTAAGTACATATATTGTTTATATGTGTCTTGTGGATGTGTGTGTGTAGACAAATGAGGTATAATTGCAATACATTGATGTGTATAATATCTGAGAGCCTACAGATATAAACAGTATAGCATAGTGTACCGCTGCTTTCAGAGTTGGGTATCTATGGACTGAAACAATCAGTCTCATTGCTTTTCTACTCTTTTTTCTTTCTCTTCTATTTTTCCTTTTTTTTTTCTTCTATTACTCATATTCATTTTATTAAAAGTAAAAGCAAATCAAGGGGGAAAAAAAACTTCAAAGGCAGAACATTTTAAAATTATTTTTTAGTAATAAAAAGTAAAAATTTGTTTTCACTCTTTATCATTCTCCAAAGAATTTTAAGTAACTTACAGCAAAACAAATGCAATGATATCATGAAATAGAGATACAAGTAACAAATAAAAGGTTAATAAGAGTAGAAAGTTAAAGAGGACATTGCTATAGATCAGTGGTAGTCACCTGATTTTGAAGCTCCCCAGTATTATCCTCCCAGAAAACATAAAATTTACAGAGCACATGAAACCATACAGGAACCCACACCTTTTTTTTTTTTTTGGATACATCATGCATGGCTTCTGGGATCTGAGTTCCTCAACTGGGAATTGAAACTGGGCCCATGGCAGTAAAAGCACTGAGTCCTAACCCCTTGACTGCCAGAGAATTCCCAGGACCTACACCTTAAATATGGCTATTGGATAGAGAGCACCAGAACCTTCAAGGCCCATATAAATAGAGTTTAAAATTCCAACAAACTGTTGCAACTTGCCTGCCACTTAAACTTGAGAGCAGGGGAGGCTTAAAAACTCTGAAAAGAGTAAGGAGAACAGAATAATTAGACAAAATACTGCAAGTAGGATCACCTCCAGAAAGAGAAAAATGCAACTATTAATGACAAAATACTAAACAATGACCAGGATTTGGAGGTTCTCAGAACTTGAGGAAGTATGTGCAACCAGAAGCAGCAGCATTCTAGAATCATTGTTGGGAGAAAAGAATCAAATAAATAGAGAAGGGGTGGTATCCCTTGGAGGCTAAGAAATAATGAGAGAAAAGAAAATAAGAGGGGGAAATTAAGGGTCTTGCAGAAATGAAAGAGAAACAAGACATACCAAGCTTCCTCCATCTACCCTCCACCATGACCATCAACAACATGATCCATAAAAAGAAATTGCACAGAAGAGGGTGCTGTTGAACTAAGAACTCTTTCTGTGAAAGAAAAAGGAATTGGCCAGGGTAGGGGGTGGGGAATGAATCTGTCCCTGTCGTTACAAAATAACTGTAAATATCAGACAATATGAATTAAAGCTTTCTTCCTAATGAAAATACCCCAAAACAATTCAACCTTAAAACTGTAACACAGAATAACTCAAAATAAGGAATTAAAATCAAAGACTTAGAAAATGACAAAAAACAGGGATAAATGAAATGAGAGTTGATAAAACCTAGGAAAGAAAGAGAAGAAAAAGACAAAATGATGCTAGAAATGAAAACTATATTACAAGTTTCCCAAGGAAGAATATAATAAAATGAAAAGCATCAAAGAAAACCCGAAAAATAAGAATGAAGTAAGTAAAGGATTTTCATGAGGAAGTAAATCAAAACAACTGAACAGCACTAATATTTTGAACTATAATCCAAGAAAACTTTCAGAAGTAAAAGATGACCTGGAACTATTATTGGGTGGTGGGGAAAGGTCAGTTTAGGGTACATCCTAGCAGGGTTTAAAGACAGAGCCTGGAACTATTGTTGGGTGGTGGGGGAAAGTCAGTTTAGGGTACATCCTAGCAGGCTTTAAAGACAGAGGGGAAATACCTGGTCCCTCCAAATGAGAGGGTCAGATAACGTACAAAGGTGATGGAGTGAGACCAACATCAGCCTTCCTGATGCAGCATACAAAGTAAGGCATTTGTGGGGCGATATCTTCATGAAACTAAAGAAAAGAATGTGTAAATCAAGAATGTTGTATCCCACCAAGATGACTTTTAGATATCAAGTCAATAGTTACAAATGTGCCAGTATTCAGGGAATAATATATGCATGTAGTATTCCTGAAGAATCTGGGAGAGGTGAGTTTTCCCCAGCCAAAAATGGCTGGGATAACTTTGGCAAGAATTTCCAAACAATGAGCATTTCCTATATGTTACTGTATAGCCAAGCCCAAAAAGAAAGATGCAGTTTTGCAATTTTTTTTTTTTTTTTTAATGAGAGGATGAGGGAGAAAAAAAGGGGAAAACAGAATAAGATCATTCTGTAGTATAATAGTCAATGAATATCACTTCAAACTGACAGCAAACAATAAAAAGATTAGGTAAAGACTGAGCAAATTTTGGGATTTTGTAGAATGAAAATATGGATCTTCCAGTTACCAAAAGAAATCCTTTTTTAAAAAAGGGAAAAATGTCGAAATGCAGTAAATATATACAATAATTTCAACAGAAGGCAGTATGACAGAATTGAGACTGAACACAACAGTAATCTAATATAAATGGAATAACTTAAATGGGTTTTCTTAGGGAAATCTAGTTTACCAAAACTGGCCTCAGTAGAGGTAAAAGCTTAACCATAGAAGAAATAAAGTTACCAAGAAGCCACCCTACAGAAAAGGACCAGGCCAAAATAGTTTCACAGGGGAATTTAACCAAAACTTTGGCAATTAATCCCAGAACTACATAAATGGGTTCAGGTATTTTAAAAAGGCAGAAAGAGAAAGAAAGAAAAATTCCAAATTCTTTCCTGGGAGGAAGTATAACATTTGATGTCTAAACCTGGCAAAAGTATCACAAAAAGAAAGAATGAAGTTAAAAAACTGCAGACTGAAAAACAACCAGGGACATATGAATTGGAAAAGAATAAATAGAACAGTGACATAATAGAAATCTTGAAAACCCTAAAGAATCAATGATAACAATAACTCGTTGGGAAATTCACAAGCTAGCAAGAAATAAAATTAATATGCAGAACTCAGTTACAGGACCACATACACAAATTTTAAGGAGAAGTTTCAGTAGTCTAGATGAAACCAAAAATTACATAGAAAAATGGGTAAAAGACATGAACAGACCATTCACTGAAAAAGTTATTAAAGGTCATATGAAACATATAAAAAGATTTTCAGTCTTTCCCACAAGAGAAATGTCAATTAAATCTATGTTGAGATAGGACTTCCAGCTTCTAGTACTGAGCAAAATACAGAGAATGTTCCCCAACAGAAAACAGCTCTAAAACTGGTTTTGTTACACAGGTTTTAAGGAATTACCAAAGGAATTGGAACATGAACATAAACACCTGCTCCTATGGGAAGAAGGGAACTATGTGAACTAGATTTCTTGATCCTGGTTTTAAGCTTGGAGCCAGCAACAATTTAATACCAGTGGAAACTGACCCCCACTTAGGGTCACTTGATGTTTGAAAATGTTCACAGACACTTTAATGAGGAAGCACTGCTTATCGTCAGGGCTTCCCTGGTGGCTCAGTCAGTAAAGAATCCACCTGCACTGCGGGAGACCTGGGTTCGATCCCTGGGTTGGGAAGATCCCCTGGAGAAGAGAACAGCTACCCACTCTAGTATTCTGGCCTGGAGAATTCCATGGACTGTATAGGCCATGGTGTCACTCGAGTCGGACATGACTGAGTGACTTTTTAATTTCACTGCTTATTATAATACACGGTGCTAGAACAAGAGAATATTTGTGTGAGAAAAATCTAATCTCAACCCCTACTTCATATCATATTCAAAGTTCAGTTCAGTTGCTCAGTAGTGTCTGACTCTTTGCGACCCCATGAATTGCAGCACACCAGGCCTCCCTGTCCATCACCAACTCCTGGAGTTCACTCAAACTCACATCCATCGAGTCAGGGATGGCATCCAGCCATCTCATCCTCTGTCGTCCCCTTCTCCTCGCTAAATTTAAATTCAAAAGAAACTTTTGTAATGTTGGGTTAAGCAAGGTTGTCAAGCTGTATATCTAAAATGAGTAAATTTTATATATGTAAATTCTACCTCAACAAAGCTACTTTTAAAAAATATGCCAATACAATTTTTCTTCCATTAACAAAATTCAAATGCTTGACAGTGCATTGTTGATGAGGCTGTTTTGAAACAGGCATTTTCATACATGCTAGTGGTAGGTTAAGGCATCTGCCTGCAATGCAGGAGACCTGGGTTCAATCCCTGAGTCGGGAAGATCCCCTGGAGAAGGAAATGGCAACCCTCTCCAGTATTCTTGCCTGGAGAATCCCATGGACAGAGTAGCCTGGTGGACTATAGTCCACGGGGTTGCAAAGGGTCGGACACGACTGAGCGACTTCACACACAATCACACACAGTGGTAGTGCAAAACAGCACACAGCTGCGAAGGAGAATTTGGCATTTCTAATAAATTGATGTGTACATTTACCATTCAGCCTGGCAACCTCACTTATAGGAATTTACCCCGAAGACATACCTCTAATAATATTGAAATACCTAGGCACAATATTTTTTTGTGGTATTATCTGTAATTAGAAAATATCAGAAACTGCCTTAATCTTCAGTATAGATAACTGAATGAACTACGGTCCATACATGCAGTGGAGCACTCTGCTACTGAAGGAAATCTTAACTCAGTAGCACAGATTAATTTCTAGGAGATCCTGTCAAATTAAAAAAAATATATACAAAAAAGTATGTATAGTACTATCCTTTATTTAAAAAAAAATAACCATACTGAAGAAAAGTTAAAGAATCAGTTCAAGTAGTTTACCAACATGGTATTGATGTTCAGTGTTTGACAGGTTGCAATAGAGTTAGAAAAGAATTGAAAACAAATCCCAAACGTTTTATAGTATGAGAAAAATTGAATAGCATGTGTTGTTGTCTTGTTTCTGAGGTATGGCCAAAGCCATTCTGAAACAATTTAAACAATTTTAAGATGTAATAATGCATGCGTGCTCAGTCTCTTTAGAGTCTGACTCTTTGCGACCCCCATGGACTGTAACTCACTGGACTCCTCTGTCCTTGGGATTCTGCAGGCAAGAATACTGGAGTGGGTTGCCCTGCTCTCCTCCAGGAAATCTTTCCAATCCAGGGATCAAACCCGTGACTCTTATGTCTCCTGCATTGGCAGGCCAGTTCTTTACCACTAGCGCCACCTGGGAAGCCCAAGATGTAATATAGGTCTCAAGTAGCATATTACAAAATCAAAATGTTTTGATTGTTGTTGAGAGCCAGAATCTCAGTGAAAAAACAAAGACATACAAAGTAGAATTTAGAAAGTCAAGAAAGAATCCTTTGAATGGACTATATTTGAACGTATCATTGTGAATGCATTATTTCTAAAATATATATGTATCTATGTGAATATGAATATATATGTGCCCATATATATGTATGTGTGTGCAGTTTGTATGTGTGTGTGTGTGTGTATTCCTAGTTCTAACAGCTGGAAGAGCCAAGAATCACATATCCCACTAGCAGTGAGCACCTAGCATATCTAAGTGCCTAGAAACTATTCCCCACTAATAAGAATCCAGGCTTCTTGGAGAAATAACTGATTTCAAGACTGAGGGTGGGTAAGTACAAAATGAGCTTGAAATGTCTTATGCCAGAAAATAAGGAAATCACCAAAATGTTGGGAGTGTGTCACACAGTGGCGACCCACTCCAGTATTCTTGCCTGGAAAATCCCATGGGTGGAGGAGCCTGATAGGCTGCAGTCCATGGGGTCACTAAGAGTCGGACACAACTGAGCGACTTCACTTTCACTCTTCACTTTCATGCAGAAGGAGAAGGACATGGCAACCCACTCCAGTGTTCTTGCCTGGAGAATCCCAGGGACAGAGGAGCCTAGTGGGCTGCCGTCTATGGGGTCACACAGAGTCAGACACGACTGAAGCGACTTAGCAGCAGCAGCAGCAGCAGCAGCAGCATAAGGAACTAGCTTGATGCACCCTCCACTGACCAGTCTGAAGTAGTTGAGCACCAAAATAATTAAATATAGTAATGAACTAACAAACCATTGAGAAAAAGTGATTCATGAGTCTATACCATTAGTAAAGAAGTGAATTAATTAATGGAGAGAGCTGAGAGCTCTTGCTCATTAAAGACTGTTGAGTGCTGACTGGTAACAACAGTTATCAGAGTAGCTGCCAGATTTGGGAAGTCAGCATTTTGCATGTTTCAGTAATGACTGGATCAGACTAGAATCATAAAATGCTTAATCTAGGGGGAATTTTTTTATGACAAGCAGAATATTCACATATTTATATGGCTTTAAAGTGGCTGTCTATAAACTGCTTATTAATTGCAAGAGGAAAATAGTAATTATATGATAGTGAAATCAGACAACTCCTAAACTGGTACAGAAAATGGATATCACCAGTGAAGAACAAATGGATATGTGTGACTTCAAATGTGGAACCTTGAAAGACACAGCATCACTTATGTAGTATTACAGCTGAGAATATATAAACCTGAACCTGGCCATGAGGAAGCATCAGTCAAGCCCCAAATGAGGACAGTTTTATTTATTTTTAAAGGTGTATGTATCTGTGCGTGTATGTGTCTGTGTGTGTATAGGTGTTATATTCTTGAGAAATGTGAATGCCATAAAAAATAAAAGAATGAAAAGAAAGAAGAACCAAAGAAAGAGAGAAAGGAAAGGACAAGGTAAAGAAGGAGGGAGGGAGGGGGAGAGAGAGACAGATGGAAGAAAGAAAAATGAAGAAAGGATGACGGGAGGGAAGAAGGGTGGGGGGAGGTTCCAGATTAAAAGAGGGTAAAGAGACATGAAACTAAATAAAATACCTGACCCTAGACTCGATCCTGCACTGGAATGGGGAAAACACTACAAAGGATGTTATTGAGTCAGTTGACAAAATTGGAATACAGATAACAGATTAGATAATAGTATTGGCTCAATATTGAATTTCTTAAATCTGATAGCTGTACTATGGTTGTGTAAGAGAAATCCTTTTACTTAAGAAATACTGAAGTTTGTAGGGATTAAGAACCCTTGAATAGTTAGAATATGTGTGCACATATTTACATATGTGTGTATATACAAATGTATATATTTGAGAGATTGAGAGTCTGCAAAATCTTGGTAGCAGCAACCTCAAAATGTCAGTGGCTTGCAAGAATACTTTATTTCTCATTCATGAACATGTTGGCAAAACAGTGACTTTGTGAATTAGGTAAATCTGGGCAAAGAACGTAAAGATGTTCTTTGTACTGTTCCTACTCTTGCTGGTCTTGTGTACACTTGCAACTACAAAGTCTGTAAAAAGTCCTCTATTTTTTTACCAAAAAATTTGGACTTGCATTTTATTAAGCTTTTTTGCAGTATGGTGCTATATCTGCGTCAGTTTATACGGCCAGGTCTTTTTACATTTTAGTGTGTCTTTGCATCCTGCAATTCAGTTGAGTTCAGTTCAGTCACTCAGTCGTGTCCAACTCTTTGATACCCCATGAATCGCAGCACACCACACTTCCCTGTCCATCACCAACTTCTGGAGTTCACTCAGACTCACGGCCATCAGGTCAGTGATGCCATCCAGCCCTCTAATCATCTGTCGTCCCCTTCTCCTCCTGCCCCCTATCCCTCCCAGCATCAGAGTCTTTTCCAATGAGTCAACTCTTCGCATGAGGTGGCCAAAGTCCTGGAGTTTTGAAATTTAGAAACAAAACCAATTAATTAAAATAATTCTTAAAAAGTTAAAAGAACAATATTGAACAGATAAGAAAGAACCAATTAGAAATGCTGGTAATTAATACAAAATTGGGTTGAAAATCTCAAAGGAAGGAATTAATACATAGACGGGTTACATAGATATTAAGAGAAAATTATTCATCAGCAGACTGTACTAAGCTTGTCATCTAGATTGCAACACAGAGTAACTAAATTTTTTAAAATATTAAAGAACAATTAAAAAAACTAACAAACATAGCAACAGAGTGAGAAGTTCCAAGGTTCATTCAACAATAAAGTGAGAAGAGAATAGAGCAAATATTAAAAACTAGGAAGAAATACTGATATTATTATATGGTATATCCTTTCAAGAATTGGGGAAAGATAATGTATACAGGTCCTGAACAAGGCAGAGATAAATATCTATCTAGACATATTATGATAAAACTGCAGAGCATCTGCCATAAAAAGAAAATTTTATTATTTACCAGAAAGGTGACAAATTACCTATAAAAGAGTGAAACAAAAGTAGCCTCCTCACTAGCAAATATGGTTGCTGGAAAACAAAGTAATGCTATTTTCAAAATGCTGTTATTCCTAAAAATCATTATAAGCCACACTATTATTCAAGGGTGGGGACAAAATAAGTGAATTTTTAGATACACAAAAAATAATAGCTCATACACCCTCCCCGAAAGAATTACAGAGGGTTGTAAAACACATCCCTCTGGGCTGTGTTTGGGATGTGTTTTAGAAGAAGAATATAATGACAGGCAAGGAGTGATTACAAAGTGAAAGGTCACTACAGAAATTGGAAATTTTTATCAATAAACTTAACTGATTATGTTTAAAAGAGTTATATTCTTAAAATGGAAGATGCAGTTAAAATGTAAGAATTTAATGGGGAGGAAGGGGTGGAGGTACAAATAAGCTTTTTTTTTTTTTATCAAAAGGTAAAATTAAGGAATATCTTAGCATTGTTATAAGACCAAATAGGTATTTCTGAAAGTGTATGGAACAAGAAATATAGGTTAAAACATTTTAATTAAATTTAGATATTTAAGAAAAGTAAGAGTCAAACAAATTTGAGTACCACATATTGAAAGAGAGATTGAGTAGATAATCCAAACAAATACAAATTCACTAGATTCAAAGGGGTCCCACTATGGAATGTGGGATTGCAGCTTGTAGAATGTGGGATGAAAGGGGGTTTTTATATAAACTCTTCCCTACTATTCTGTTATACTGTTTTGGATAAACATTTTAAAAGAATCCAAGTTATTTTGGATAACTTGGAGCACAAGTAAAATGCTTGTAATAAAAAGTGTTCCATTTGCTAAAATCCAGCACCACTTAACTGTCATTGATGTCAAAGGTATTTGTTTATTGTAAAATTATTCTGCTGTTAAATTGGGTAGTACTTGCTTTCATGAGATATATTTTGATATTATGAGTAGCAGAATTGTTTCTATTTATTCTAAAAATCTTCTTATCCTGAAAACAGCTGGGTTTTTCTACAACTAAATGTGGTTAAAATAACCCTTCCTGTCTAAGTATTAAATGCCTTCCTGTCTTCCTATTAAATTTTACAGAAGAAAGACAAAATAAAACCACCCAGATTTTGGACTAAGATATGTGCTTGAAGATGCCAGTGTTCTTTAACAAGGCTTTCAGACAAAGAACTCTGAACTGAAAAGACTCAGTGCCACCTAACTGTAAAGATAAGTCTCAAGAAAATAAAAAAAAATTTTTTTTTCCCTAAATTTAGATTCTCTTTTGGGATTGACCAGAGAAGCTATTTGAAAATTTCTGCATTTTTCACAGAAAAACTTTAATGCCATTTTACGGATTTCTTTTTCTCATGTTTATTTTAAATGCTAACATGCTGCTAAGTCGCTTCAGTCGTGTCCGATTCTGTGCAACCCCATAGACGGCAGCCTGCCAGGCTTCCCCATCCCTGGGATTCTCCAGGCAAGAACAATGGAGTGGGTGGCCATTTCCCTCTCCAATACATGAAAGTGAAAAGTGAAGGTGAAGTCACTCAGTCGTGTGCAACTCTTAGCGACCCCATGGAGTGCAGTCCACCAGGCTCCTCCATCCATGGGATTTTCCAGGCAAGAGTACTGGAGTGGGGTGCCATTGCCTTCTCCGAAATGCTAACATAATGTTTCTTTAAAAATTTATGTGTTGCAGAAAGTTTCAGTTCAGTTCATTACAGTCACTCAGTCGTGTCTGACTCTTTGTGATCCCATGAATCGCAGCACGCCAGGCCTACCTGTCCATCATCAACTCCCTGAGTTCACTCAAACTCACGTCCATCGAGTCCATGATGCCATCTAGCCATCTCATCCTCTGTCGTCCCCTTCTCCTCCTGCCCCCAATCCCTCCCAGCATCAGAGTCTTTTCCAATGACTCAACTCTTCACATGACATGGCCAAAGTATTGGAGTTTCAGCTTTAGCATCATTCCTTCCAAAGAAATCCCAGGGCTGATCTCCTTCAGAATGGACTGGTTGGATCTCCTTGCAGTCCAAGGGACTCTCAAGAGTCTTCTCCAACACCACAGTTCAAAAGCATCAATTCTTTGGCACTCAGCTTTCTTCACATAGGAAGGGAAAAAATTACCCATGTGTTCAACATAGGATTTCAGTTTCTATGAGTTTTATTGCTGTGTATATAATCTTCTATTCTTCTTAATGACCATGCATGGGATTTTGCTTGGTTGCTTTTTATTTCTTTTTACATAGTTGTAATCAAATGGATATTTGTAAGTCTTCCCCAGACAGTCATTTTGCTTTTTTGCATTTCTTTTCCATGTGGAAAATTCTGAAAGAGATGGAAATACCAGACCACCTGATCTGCTTCTTGAGAAACCTATATGCAGGTCAGGAAGCAACAGTTAGAACTGGACATGGAACAACAGACTGGTTCCAAATAGGAAAAGGAGTACGTCAAGGCTGTATATTGTCACCCTGCTTATTTAACTTATATGCAGAGTACATCATGAGAAAGGCTGGACTGGAAGAAACACAAGCTGGAATCAAGATTGCCGGGAGAAATATCAATAACCTCAGATATGCAGATGACACCACCCTTATGGCAGAAAGTGAAGAGGAGCTAAAAGGCCTCTTGATGAAAGTGAAAGAGGAGAGTGAAAAAGTTGGCTTAAAGCTCAACATTCAGAAAACGAAGATCATGGCATCTGGTCCCATCACTTCATGGGAAATAGATGGGGAAACAGTGGAAACAGTGCCAGACTTTATTTTTTTGGGCTCCAAAATCACTGCAGATGGTGACTGCAGCCATGAAATTAAAAGACGCTTACTCCTTGGAAGGAAAGTTATGACCAACCTAGATAGCATATTGAAAAGCAGAGACATTACTTTGCCAACAAAGTTTCATCTAGTCAAAGCTAGTTTTTCCAGTAGTCATGTATGGATGTGAGAGTTGGACTATAAAGAAAGCTGGGTGCCGAAGAATTGATGCTTTTGAACTGGAGTGTTGGAGAAGACTCTTGAGATTCCCTTGGACTGCAAGGAGATCCAACCAGTCCATTCTAAAGGAGATTAGTCCTGGGTGTTCTTTGGAAGGAATGATGCTAAAGCTGAAACTCCAGTACTTTGGCCATCTCATGCGAAGAGTTGCCTCATTGAAAACACCCTGATGCTGGGAGGGATTGGGGGCAGGAGGAGAAGGAGACGACAAAGGATGAGATGGCTGGATGGCATCACTGACTCGATGGACGTGAGTCTGAGTGAACTCCGGGAGTTGGTGATGGACAGGGAGGCCTGGCGTGCTGTGATTCATGGGGTTGCAAAGAGTCAGACATGACTGAGCGACTGAACTGAACTGAACTGAATCAAACGGCAATCCACTCTAGTATTCTTGTCTGGGAAATCCCATGGACAGAGGAACCAGGCCGGCTTAGTCCACAGGGTCAGAAAAAGTCACCACGACTTAGTGACTAAGCAATGATAACAACAAACAAGCTGCATATATAGTTCTGTTCTTTTAAATTGACATTTCAAAAGGTGGTTCATTCTCTTTAAGCCCTTTAGAGAACTACACGTTTTTGATATATAACCATTACATTTATTTGTTCAGGAATATTTCCAGTCATATGCCAGTCACTGATTATTTTAAGTGCTAGAGTTTTTATTGCTGCTCGGTCCCTCAGTTGCGTCTCACTCTTTGTTACCCTATGGACTATAGCACAGCAGGCTTCCCTGTCCTTCACTGTCACCCCGATCTTGCTCAAATTCATGTCCTTTGAGTCAGTGATGCCATCCAATCATCTCATCCTCTGTCGTCCCCTTCTCCTCCTGTCTTCAGTCTTTCCCAGCATCAGGGTCTTTCCAATGAGTCTGCTCTTCACATCAGGTGACCAAAGAATATTCAGTACTGATTTCCTTTAGGATTGACTTTTTTGATCTCCTTGCAGTCCAAGGAACTTACTTTCAAGAGGGCTAGAGAGAAAGAAAAATATTTTCCTTCTTGGAGTTTACGCTCTAATGGGGAGAAACTCACACGGAAGATAGTAAGTAGTACTTTATCAAGTATATTAGAACATGGTATGAACTGTGGGAGATGTGTATATGAATAAGAGAGATGACAGGTGCTGGAGCAAGGTTCCAATGCAGGTAGGGAAGGAAGGCCTTACTGAGAGATGACATTTAAACAAAGATGTGAAATTGGCAAGAGTGATGATCTATGTTGATTTCTAAAAGAAGAATGTCCAGGCAGGGTGAGCAGCCAGTGTAAAGGCCTTGAGATGGGAGAATGCCTGGTCTGTACAATGAAGGACAGGGGAGCTAGAAGGGGTGGTCAAGGTGTAGGGGAGTAGAAGAGCTTAGTGCAATTGATAGGAGAGGGCAGGTCACATAAGATTCAAAGCATTAAGTTCTTTGGCTCTTATTCTAAGAGAAATGGAGCCAAACACACGGAAATTAGTTTCTGTGGAAATTTGAGCAATCAATTTAATATATAAAAACCTAACTGGTAACTAGAGAAAAAAAACTATATGCTGCATTGTAAAGAGGAAGTTTTCAGGTCATTTCAGGAAGGACTAAATGACCTTTCAATCTTTTGCTTCTAAAATTGGACCTTGTATAGCAATATTCTAGTCAAAAATGCTTTTGGGAGAAAAATGTAATATGATGGGCTTGTCACTGAGTTATGACATAGAAGGATATTTAATCTGCCCTTGGTTTAATCTTGAGACACTTGGTGCCAGGGCATTCTGACTATGGTCTCTGCTATGGAATTCTCTGCTCAGGTTGTCTTTTCATTTAAAATTAATTGAAAAAGTATTTATCTGCTGCTGTTTTCAACCACCTGAAAATGTATAAAGGTTGAGTAGCCTTCATAGTGTTTTTGGACTTCTCTTGTCATCCTGTGTATTTTGTTGATGGGAGAACAGAGCAGTAAGATCAGCTGGGTTTTGGTTTTATCATTAAAGAGGGTAGTCATACAACTCTTACTTTGCTATGCTTTTGACTGTATGAATGTTATTTGGGATAAACAAATACATGCAAAAAGCTACATGAATATATTGTTGTTGTTCAGTTGTCTGACTCTTGGTGACCCCATGGATTGCAGCACGCTGGGCTTTCATGTCCTTCACTATCTCCCAAAGTTTGCTGAAACTCATGTCCATTGAGTCAATGATGCCATCCAACCATCTCATCCTTTGCCACCCCCTTCTCCTCCTGCCCTCAATCTTTCCCAGCATCAGGGTCTTTTCCAGTGGGTTGGCTCTTCCAATCAGGTGCCCAAAGTATTGTGTTAAGAGTAGTAAAAAGGATACCCATAATCCATTTCTATTTTTTATCACTGAGGTGATAGTCACTCCCTTAAAATTTATTGAATGCTTATTCTGTATCTGGAGCTGTTTAGGTATTGTAGACACAAAAATGAAAAACAATATAGTTCCGGCCTTCATTGAGTTAGCAAGTCAATGCAGTGTGTTAAATGCTATGATGGTAGAAGTAAAATATGCTATAGAAGCATATAGAGGGAGCTTTTCCTCCAAGATCAATGTGCAGTGTTGTTCGGGGCATGTTTCAACTACTTAAAGCATAGATGCATGCACATAAAAATACCAGCTTGGCATTTGCCTTTTTAAACACCTAAAATGGAATATCCATGGGACTACTTCCTAGTAAGCAGGTCTTTGTAACTAGAGAAATGAGTCTACTCCTCATTCTAAAGAGACAAGCAGGGGATGTCCTTGATTCAAAAATTTTTTTTAAAAAGTGAACAGATATATATTATTTCCGCACCCTTGGACATTTCAGATGATCTATTGTTTCACTTCATTAGGAGATTTCTACTCCTAGCAGAGTTCTAACCTGGGATATAATTGTAGTAGATATTACCAGATTTTTAGCTAGCTTGAAGTCAAGAAAAGAACTGACTTCACCATCTTGGATACAAGCAATTTGTATAGCAATTGTATTGCTGTACAAATATAGAGACCCAGTGGGTAACAGCCTGTTTGAATGGAAGCCTTAAAGTTTCACAGAAAAAAAAAATCAAATGCCTCAAATAAACCCATTGAACAAACTGGGATCGGGATTGTCAATACAGATGTCACACCAACAGCAGAGGACAAGCCTCTGTTTCCCTTTCCTTGTATGCATTTTAGAGATTAGATGTCAGTCCCACTGTATGATATAAGAGCATTCATGGTGATTTTTTGCTGTGTACTTAATCTGCAGCTGTAATCTTATGTTTTCCAATGAGTGATCCTGTTTTAATAATCACTTTTCTCCCCATCAAAACCCAACAGTTTTCTCTTGTGTTTTGTTGAGTAGGAGTTTGGATTTTGTTTCAGCAAACTAAAAAAATAGAAACATTAGCTCTCATCCCCTGGAGGAGAGAGAATGAGTCAAATATCAGGATGAAGACCCAATCTTTGCCATGCTGAAAGGAGTTGGAATAGGTCTATTCTTTGAATAGAAATCCCTCTACTTGCTACAAACAAATGTAAAAGGTCTGTGAAAGCTTCCAGCAGAAAGTGACATCTGAGCCCTGAATTATGGGAGGAGTAGTGGTGGGAGGGAATTTTAGGCAGACAACGGCCTTTGTTATCTGAAGCCAGAGGTTCACTTTCATTATGTGTTGAGTGAAGAATATGAGAGTACAATATGTACGAATGCACTGAGAAGGGCTGCATGACTGTTTGTAGAATCAATGACTGATACATATGGAGGCTTGTCCTGGAGAGTTGCAACTTATTTCAGTTGTGATTATGAAAACACTGTGATTTTCAAAACAATTGGCAGAACTCAAAACAACCATTTTCCTGGAGAAGAGAATGAGACCCAAACTTTAATTTTTGAACAGAACCTAAAGTTCCCGGAACTTGACTTTCCTGGAAAGTGAAAGAAAGTGAAAGTGAAGTTGCTCAGTCGTGTCTGACTCCTTGTGACCCCATGGACTGTAGCCTACCACACTTCTCTGTCCATGGGATTTTCCAGGAAAGAGTACTGGAATGGGTTGCCATTTCCTTCCCCAGAGGATCTTCCAAACGCAGGGATCGAACCTGGGTCTCCCGCATTGTAGGCAGACGCTTTACCATTTGAGCCACCAGGGAAGTCACTGACTTTCCTGGAATATCACTATAAATAAAAAAGATAAATCTGACTTTATAACCTTCCAAATGTATTTCAAAGACACTTTATGTGCGGAGATCTACATACCAAAATATTAAAAATATGATAACCTAAGAAAAGTTTTCAGATACACATTATTTAAAATAAAAAGTTCTTAACTTTATAGTAAACAAAATCCATTTGTAATACATTATTAGATGATACATTATTCTTCTTGACTTTATTTTTCTCATATGTTACATTTTCTGGAGTCAGATTAATTTAACCTTCATGTATTTTGAAGTATTTTGAACTCATATACCAGGTCACCTCATACTGATTTTTTTTTTTTTTACTGAGAATATCATCTTAACATTTTCAGTGGAATGCACATTCCAGACAGTTAGTATCATTTCTATTTCTCTATTCAGTGCCCCTAGCTTGCCAGTAATTTGTAAATATACAATAGTCACTTGGAATAAAGAAGGCTGCATTTGACATTAGGCTGGAGGGGTGGTGTCTCCATAATACCAAAGTTTCTCATACATGGTTTTAGTTATTTTATATAGTGTTGTGAGGTGGAAAAAAATGTGAGCTCTAGAGACCCAGATCTAAGCCTGAAATTTAACTCTTCGTTTAAAACTAAAAACTGAGGAATATTAATTGCCCACTCCAAATCTGTTTTCTAATATGCAGTGGGAGTAAGGTCATTGTCCTAAGGTTGTTTTAAATATTGAAAATGTAATAAATGTATACAGAGTGCCTACAATATGGTTAAGGCTTAATAGTTGTGAATGATAGTTGTGACTATAATAATAATGATCATAGTATTAACATAAACCAATAGTAAACATTTATGGAGACTGAGGAAGAAGTTAGATAACTTAAATAAATATCTTTTAAAGAGATAATGTGATGCTTTCTTTTGAATAATTTAAATGGAGTGAAGTCATCAAGTCAAATATTACGTATCATAAAAATTCCATGGGCAGAGGAACCTGGTGGGCTACCTTCCATGGGATTGCAAAGAGTCAGACACAACTGAGCTCACACACTGTGTATGAACAGAGGTCTTAAGTTAGAAATATAGTGAGAGCAAGAGTATATACGGTGATCATTTTTTATCCTTTCTTAACTGAATAATATTTGGTGTTCTAGAGCTGTCTCTTATACACATCTTTATATATAAGTAGTTGCTGGGTATATAAAGGACAGAACTATAATTTTAAGGGTTTTAGTATTTCTATAAAACCTAAAATATAGTTTTATTGCATATTTGTTTCTGGAATTTCCACCTTGTTACATTGTGTTATTAAGTTCAGAAGTATCTTATACCTGCACTTTTACTTTCATTGATTGAAGATTATAAAATGACATGTCAGTAAGCATAATAAAAATGAGTATACTCTATTCTTGATATGATGAAGCTTATTCATTTCTAATAATATACAATGTTATTCTAGTATACACAGTGTAAAGTAAAGCTACATAATGACTATAACATTAGCAGTCCTCAGTGATCATTGCTTACTTCAACAAACTATGGCCCCTGGGCCAAAATGTTATGCAGCTTAGTTTTGTAAACAAAGTTTTATTGAAACAAAGACATTATTTATTTAAGTACTTTCTATAGTATCCTTCATGAGGGCTTCCCAGGTGGTGCCCTGATAGTTCGCCTGCCAGTGCAGGAGACACAAGAGACATGGGTTTGATCCCTGGGTCAGGAAGATCTCCTAGAGGAGGAAGTGGCAACCTACTCCAGTATTCTTGCCTGGGAAATCCTAAGGATGGAGGAGCCTGGCAGGCTACAGTCCATAGAATCAGAGAATGGGACATGACTGAGAATGCATTCACATAGTATCTTCATGATGTAACAGAGTTGCAGCAGAGACCACATGAGTCTCAAAGTCTTAAGTACTACCTGCCCCTTTACAGAAAAAGTTTACTAGTCTCTGGCCTAAGTCCATTATTTTATGAAAATGGTCCTTTTAGTTATGTCTTTCCTTCTTCAATTATTAACTGGACTATTTCAATAAAGAGAAAATTTGTTCTTATCGACTATTTTGGCACTCTGAACTGTAAATTGCATAAAATAAGCAGAATAAGAATAACTAGAAAATCTGCTAGCTTTAAAAATAAGTTGGTTTCTTGGCATCTTCCAGAGGCCAATGATGAGTTGTGGGTTTTTTTTTTTTAATTAATATTAGTATCATCTCGTTGATTTAAATATTTTAGATGTATTTCAATTCCTTGCATGGTGCATGTTTACTGATTGAAACTAAACTGTCCCAGTTTGGACTATTAAAAATGTTAAATAGGCTTCCAACTGACTTTATTATCACTCTAGTTGTCTGTTTCTTTCTTTGGTGTGACAAATTATTTCAGGATAATAATTATATATCATACCCAAGGTGTGGAATCTGCCATTTCCCCCAAGAATTCTTATGTTCTTTTAGAGGAAAGTGACATTAGAGACCACTATGAGGATCTAGGGATTTTGTTTATATTGTCTCTATATGCTCAGTCTTGTCTTTGTGACCCCATGGACCATATAGTCGACTCTTTGTGACGCTATGGACTATACAGTCCATGGAATTCTCCAGGCCAGAATACTGAAGTGGGTAACTGTTTCCTTCTCCAGGGGATCTCCCCAACCCAGGTATCCCACATTGCAGGCAGATTCTTTACCAGCTGGGTCATGGAGGGAAGCCCAAGAAAACTGGAGTGAGTAGTCTAACCCTTCTCCAACGGATCTTCCTGACCCAGGAATCGAACTGGGGTTTCCTGCATTGCAGGTGGATTCTTTACCAGCTGAGCTACTGGAGAAGTCGGCATTGTTTCTAAGATTTTTTTTTCTTTTTTTTTTTTGCTGGCAAAGCAAGAGTTTTTATTGGGAAGGAGCCTCCAGGTGGAGAGCAGTAGGGTAAGGGAACTCAGGAGAACTGCTCTGCCACGTCTTAGGTTTTATGGTGATAAGATTAGTTTTCGGATTGTCTTTGGCCAATAGTAGTGTTAGCTAAGCAATCTTTTTTTTAATACATCATAGTTACTTGTAATTTAGTAAGACTATAAAATTTTTACTTAATCTCTTCTGTCTTATGTCTGTATCCTGTTTCTTCCTTGCCAAACTTCCCTGGTTCTCAATGACACCAACATAATTACACACTACCTACCTACCTACCTATCTACTTACAATTAAATATTACACATTTTAAAATTATTTGGAATATTTCTGTTCTGTATTGCATCACAAACTCAACTACAGAGTCAAGTTTCATATGTTGAGTCATTATCTTCACTATCTTCTCTGATCACAGGTTCTCTGATCATAACTCTGGACAGTCATCTTCATATTTTTATTTTTCACTTCAAATAAGACTAGGAAAGAGTGTTCATGGTCCTGAGATTCCCCTTTCCTTTTCAGAAGAAACATCTTTCAGGGCATAAGCAATTCACCACTGAGTAGATAACAATTCAATGATTCCTTGAAATTTCTATTTTTCTTATACTGGACTAGCCAGTCTTATTTGATAGTGCTGCTGTGTAGCAGAGGCTTCCCAGGTGGCAGAGTGGTAAAGAATCCACCTGCCAATGCAGGAGATTCAAGAGACACAGGTTTGATCCTTGAGTCAGGAAGATTTCCAGGAGTAGGAAATGGCAACCCACTCCAGTATTCTTGCCTGGAAAATTCCATGGGCAGAGGAACCTGGTGGGCTACCTTCCATGGGATTGCAAAGAGTCAGACACAACTGAGCTCACACACTGTGTATGAACAGAGGTCTTAAGTTAGAAATATAGTGAGAGCAAGAGTATATACGGTGATCATTTTTTATCCTTTCTTAACTGAATAATATTTGGTGTTCTAGAGTGATGTTCTACTTTGTGCTGCCATTTTTAAAAAATATATGGAAATATGAGAAGTAGGCGAAACATCTTAGAGACAATAAAAAACCCATATGATATGGAACAGTAAAAAAGGAAACATAATACTTGATGGACCCAATGGTCTTACCTACTGCCCCAAATAACAGTTATTTCTTGTAGTCAATACATTTAGGTAAGATTTTGCATATGAAAATCTTAATGCTTAGAAGTGAAATAAAATATGTCAATGTCAAGGTAGAATAAGAAAATGGCTATTTAACAACACAATGCATGCCAATAAATCACGGAGAATCTCTCTCTCCCTCGCTCGCTCTCCCTAGTGGGATAAACATGGTTTGTCACATTCAGAGAATATTGTATACCACTAGAATAATCAGAACATATTGTTAGCTCCAATTTTCTATCATTTATTTTTCAGTGTCAAACAAAATAAACCTCACCACACAGTTTAGTCATGGATAGAAAGAGAATTAGCCTTTTAACGGGAACTGCTGTTTTAAAAAGTGGTTCTTAGAAGTAGAAGATGGAACGAAACCCTGCTCACATTAATGCACAATTGTTCATTGTGCTTACTAATGCTATATAGAAAAGCCTCTTTACAAAGTTTTCATTACTACATATTTTGCATAATGCCTGTATTAAAAATCAATGTACTACTTGCCTCTGAAAATACTGCAGCTGATCTGGAAGTCAGTTTGAAAGAAAACTGAACTCAATAGACAAAGACTGATTCTTCATCCATCTGACATGTCATGCCAACAAATGGGTTTTTTGTGCACTCTGTCAGGGTCTTAATCAGTGTCAAGACAGCCCCAGCACTGACTAAGCTCTGAAAGCTCTTCTCACACTTAATCCTTCAACTTGTATATGTTGTAGAGACATTCAGATGAGGCACGATAATACACATGATTTACATGGTTCTGTCAATTCTTAGATTTGTCACACATCAAAATTGCATAAGGTGAATCTCGCCCCCATTATCCCTTGATCTATTTAAAGAGTATGTTGCAAAGATAATACTTCTGATTGCTATGCAGAACTATTTGTTGTAACCTGATGTTTAAATTTTTATAAAAAGAGGTTTTAATAAATTCATTAGTAAAGCTTTATAGTAATTGGGTCCTCGTAAATACATGTTTGTGTATGGATATTTTTCTTGCTTTTTCACTACTAAATATATGTCAGTTAACACCTGCGGTTATGTGAGTTAAGGTTGAGTGTTTGCTTTATTGAAACCATGTAAAATGATATCCTTTTGGTGAATACATATATATGAACAAATTAATTTTTATTTTAAACAGCATATTGTCTATATTTTTCAGATTAAAATATTTTATAAGGAAACACAATACCATAACACTGAACCATATACATTTATTAGTCTGAAATATAGATTGATTTATGTCTCTCCAATAAGTGACCAAAGAACTTCATAGCTGGATTAAAACTGAGGATATATATTTCTCTCCTTCTTCAGAGAGAAAGACACCCATTGGTGTAGAATGAACAAAGAACCCTTTCTTTGTTCAGTGGAGAAAGGATGACAGGAACAAATGAAAAGTTAATTCTATGGTATGAGATATAACTCTCATATCTCATACTAAAGCAATGGCTAAAATTCTGTTAGAACTGACAGAGAGTCCAATTATGTGACGGGATATGAATTAAATGTATATAAATAAAAACATTTTGATATGATGGTAAACTTGGACCTTACAATTAGACTGATTATATTCAAATGCTTTTTAGCTATTGGATCATGGATAAAATTGTTTAACCTCTGTGCTTCAGTTTCCTCATCTATAAAATGGAACTAACACTAGCAATTGCATCCCAGAATTGGGAACTACCCAATTGTGTTAATATATTAAAGAACTTAGTATAAATTATGGACATGTGCATGAAAAGATAAAGGATACTGGGTAAGATAGAAACTATAAATAAAAGACAAGTTAAATGCCAGAAATAAAAAGTATATTACCAGAGTCAGAGTCTTAGTCAGAGTACACAGTAAATTGTTAAATGTGATTCACAAACATCTAAACCGATGAAAATCAAAACAAATACAGTGAGCATTAATTATACTGGAATTTCAACATACCCCTTGCACATTTCAACAAGAGAGAAATTTTACAAGATTATTTGCTTTCTAAGAAGTGTTCCCTCTTCCAAACTTTTGATTCAGATGTCACATATTTAAACTCCTCTTTCCTGTGTATCATACCCAAAGTTGCTTTGCCAGCTTCTGAACATTTCTTTCCTTTTATCTTCTGAAATGTCTAACCATAGCCAGCTTTGCAGGGCACACCGGATGGGAAGTCAAGCCAGCCTTTGTTTGACATCCAGTTTGTCTGGTATCTGACATTAGCATTGCTAACTACCTAATTGCTAAGTGCTACCAATTCAGATATTGTACATCATTCATGGACTCTGGCAACCGTTTTATTTTTAACGCAAAGCAAGAAGAAGTATTTTAGAGAATATCAGGTATAATTAAACATGCATTTCGCTGTATAAATGAACTGATTTCAGATACACATACACGAATATACATATGTACATATATATACATGTGTGTATGTGCATGTGTTAGCAAGTACATGATGGGAAATAAAAGTTGTTAAACATTGAAATAGTTTAATAAAGATACTTTGGGGTTCCCTGGTGGCTCCATTTGTAAAGAATCTGCCTATAATACAGGAGACTGCCGGCAATGCAAGAGACCCTGCTTCCATCCCTCGGTCACAAAGATCCCCTGGAGAAGCAAATGGCAACTCACTCTAGCATTCTTACATGGGAAATCACATGGACAGAGGAACCTGGTGGGCTACAGTCCATGGGGTCACAAGGGTTGGACATGACATAGTAACTAAATCACCAAACACTGAAAAAGCTTAATAAAGGTATTTGTTTTTTTTTAAATTTTATTTAATTATTGTTCATTTATATTTAAATATCCATTGCAGCTAATGGCTATAATATGCAGATTTCTTTTCTTTATTTTTTTAATACAAATTTATTTAATTTAATTGGAGGCTACTTTAAAATATTGTATTGGTTTTGCCATATATCTACATGAATCTGCCACGGGTGTAGATGTGTTCCCTATCCTGAACCCCCCTCACACCTCCCTCCACATTCCATCCCTCTGGGTCATCCCAGTGCACCAGCCCTAAGCATCCTGTATCATGCATCGAACCTGGACTGGCGATTCATTTCACATATGATAATAATATATGTTTCAATGCCATTCTCCCAAATCATCCCACCCTCTCCCTCTCCTACAGAGTCCAAAGACTGTTCTATACTTCTGTGTCTCT
The DNA here is from genome assembly GCA_006410635.1 of Cephalophus harveyi. Lineage (NCBI taxonomy): Eukaryota > Metazoa > Chordata > Mammalia > Artiodactyla > Bovidae > Cephalophus > Cephalophus harveyi. The sequence goes on along the minus strand of SJYT01019344.1, from coordinate 383,076 downwards.
TTTGCTGTCTCATATACAGGGTTATCGTTACCGTCTTCCTAAATTCCATATATATGCATTAGTATACTGTATTGGTGTTTTTCTTTCTGGCTTTCTTCACTCTGTATAATAGGCTCCAGCTTCATCCACCTCATTAGAACTGATTCAAATATATTCTTTTTAATGGCTGAGTAATACTCCATTGTGTATATGTACCACAGCTTTCTTATCCATTCATCTGCTGATGGACATCTAGGTTGCTTCTATGTCCTGGCTGTTATAAACAGTGCTGCGATGAACATTGTGGTACACGTGTCTCTTTCAATTCTGGTTTCCTCGGTGTGTATGGCCAGTAGTGGGATTGCTGGGTCGTATGACAGTCCTATTGCCAGTTTTTAAAGGAATCTCCACACTGTTCTCCATAGTGGCTGTACTAGTTTGCATTCCCACCAACAGTGTAAGAGGGTTCCCTTTTCTCCACACCCTCTCCAGCATATATTGCTTGTAGACTTTTGGATCACAGCCATTCTGACTGGTGTGAAATGGTACCTCATTGTGGTCTTGATTTGCATTTGTCTGATAATGAGGGATGTTGAGCATCTTTTCATGTGTTTGTTAGCCATCTTTATGTCTTCTATGGAGAAATGTTTGTTTAGTTCTTTGGCCCATTTTTTGATTGGGTCATTTATTTTTCTGGGATTGAGATGCAGGAATTGCTTGTGTATTTTTGAGATTAATTCTTTATCAGTTGCTTCATTTGCTATTAGTTTCTCCCATTCTGAAGGCTGTCTTTTCACCGTGCTTATAGTTTCTTTTGTTGTGGAGAAGCTTTTAATTTTAATTAGGTCCCATTTGTTTATTTTTGCTTTTATTTCCAGTATTCAGGGAGGTGGGTCATAGAGGATCCTGCTGTGATTTGAATCAATTTTAGGTGTTATAATTTTAATTTTTGATACTTAGGCTTGATTTGGGCTTCCCTGGTAGCCTAGGTGGTAAAGAATCTGCCTGCAATGCAGGAGACACAGGAACCAAAAGAGGAAAGGGAAGACTACAGACTAATATTACAGAATACAAAGTAAAAGGGAAAGATTTAAAAATAGATAGCATACCCAGTAAGACTGATTTGTCTTACCCTCTTCCATGTACATGAACCTCTGTGTACACTTAAGTAACTCTCAAGCTGTGCATTTGAGAATAAAAACACATACAGTAGAGCTTGCTCAACAGGTTCTGTGGAGACTGGTGGAACATGATCGACAAGCAGTGATCTGGCATAGTTCAATGGAAGAGACTAGTCCTCATAGCATGAGTATGAATGTGCAAGCCTTCTCTCGATCTGATCACACATGAGTGGGTGTTTCTGAAAGATGAGGACAGTCTGGTAAGGAGCAGTTCAGTTTGAAGATTGGGATAAAGGCTTTGAAACTAGAAGCTTTCTTTTTTGAATTATAAAGACAAAACATGAGATCTAAAAACATGAAATAAAAAAAAAAGCAAGAAAGGAAGAGGGGAAGAGAAGGAAGAAAGGGAAAAAAGAAAACAGTAAAAATGATCAATTCCATGACTTAGATACAGACTACTTTGTGTAATTTTCCTCAACCTTGGAGTACTCTCGGAACCATATAAAGTTTAGATTTCAGTTCAGTTCAGTTCAGTCGCTCAGTCGTGTCCGACTCTTTGCGACCCCATGAATCACAGCACACCAGGCCTCCCTGTCCATCACCAACTCCCGGATTTCACTGAGACTCACATCCATTGAGTGGATGATGCCGTCCGGCCATCCCATCCTCTGTCATCCCCTTTTTCTCCTGCCCCCAATCTGTCCCAGCATCAGTCTTTTCCAATGAGTGGAAAAGTACTGGAGTTACTTTTCCAGTACTGGCCATGAGGTGGCCAAAGTACTGGAGTTTCAGCTTTAGCATCATTCCTTCCAAAGAACATCCAGGACTGATCTCCTTTAGAATAGACTGCTTGGACCTTTTTGCAGTCCAAGGGACTCTCAAGAGTCTTCTCCAACACCACAGTTCAAAAGCATCAATTCTTCAGCGCTCAGCTTTCTTCACAGTCCTACTCTCACATCCATACATGACCACAGGAAAAACCATAGCCTTGACTAGACAGACTTTTGTTGGCAAAGTAATGTCTCTGCTTTTCAATGTGCTATCCAGGTTGATCATAACTTTTCTCCCAAGGAGTAAGCGTCTTTTAATTTCATGTCTGCAGTTACCATCTGCAGTGATTTTGGAGCCCAAAAAGATAAAGTCTGACACTGTTTCCACTGTTTCCACATCTATTTCCCATGAAGTGTTGGGACCAGACACCATGATCTTCGTTTTCTGAATGTTGAGCTTTAAGCCAACTTTTCACTCTCCTCTTTCACTTTCATCAAGAGTTTTTTAGTTCCTTTTCACTTTCTGCCATAAGGGTGGTGTCATCTGTATATCTGAGGTTATTGATATTTCTCCCAGCAATCTTTACTCCAGCTTGTGCTTCCTCCAGCCCAGCGTTTCTCATGATGTACTCTGCATATAAGTTAAATAAGCAGGGTGACAATATACAGCCTTGACGTACTCCTTTTCCTATTTGGAACCAGTCTGTTTAGGTTTAATTAGAAGTAAAAGGATGAACTAGATACTCCTTCAATATCCTTTCCATCCCTGTGATAACTTATGATTGATCCTATTTTTGCTATTCTTCAGGAAACTCATGGCTGGTAGAAGGAGGTTATAGACATTCTAATAAATACCTATTTTGAGATCTTGACTTTTCCATTTTTAGTTACACAGTAACACCCCTAATAAATAGAATGATATTTTAATCACCCTCTGAAATAGCTACTTGCTTATACAAATAACTCATGTGGCTTATTGTACTAGTCAATTGCAACTTCTTTGTCAGTATATTTCCCAGTGAATGTGTGTGTTTTCTGCAGATGGGAAAATAGAATTTCTTTTGAAAACATTGCCCTGTGTTCTCAGCGGCATATTTGGGCAAAGGCAAATGTCATAACCCAAAGGTCTGCAACAAAAGTATGCCCTGCTTAGAGACACTGCCACTGAAGAAATATGGCAGCACGGACTGCCAAGAAAATATTCAGCATCCGAGTCTGAGTGAGGATTGTTTTATTTCATAGTGTATGAAACATGTTTGTCAGAAGCCTTTCAGTGCATGCATACATTTCACTATGAAACCGAAGTCTTATGCCTTTCTGCTACCACTTCCTTCTGGGGGAAAAATAAATAGTTAATAGAATAAAATAGTGTAATTTTAAATCTTGAACAAAATGAATCTTATACACTCATTATTCAGATATTATGTATAGAGAAATAAAAATCTATGTTAGTTTATATGAAACTACAAAGAATTTTAAGACTCAGAAATTTAGAATATAGGTTAGGATATAACACACAGGGCAATATGGAAAGCAAAGGGAAACACAAATCCCTTTGTTATATGGACTTTATTTTTTTACATCATTGCTTAATTTGTACAAAGAAATGGGGCAAGATTTTAACAAGTGGATATTAGCTTATTTGACATTAGTAGCTAGCACCAAGACCCTCTCCCCTTTTCCTCCCTGCCAAACACTGCATCAGGTCTCACTTAAGCATAGTCACTTGGCAAAATTCTGTCATTAAATCCATTCTGTGCCCCTTAGTATTTCTATGAACTCATGTTGATCTGCTGCCTTTTCCAGATGATTATTTCAAGCCTTTTCTCTCTTCAAGTCTGGACATACTGCCTTTTCACCTGTCCTCATCCTCAGCTGATGACCCAGCTCTTATTTGACCAAAGAAACTTAAGGCAATTTCTGCCAACACTCACCACCACAATTACCCACCCGTGGCCTCTGTACCCTTACGGACTACCCTCCACCCTTACTGTGGATGAGCTGTCCGTGCTCCTACCTAAACCCAGTTCCTCAATTCTGCACTGTAGCTTCTCTGCTACTTAAGGATTCCGCCGTAAGGATTCTTCCCTTTCACTTCTTTTTCATTTATTTTCTACCCTCTTCTGGATAGTATCTATTAGAAATATGATTTTATCTCCCCCATTTTAAAAACAATTTTTCTGACCCCATGTATGTCATCTATTATCCCATTTCTTTGCCTCCTTTAATAAACTTCTCAAACCAGTGTGGACACTCACTGTCTCTGATTCTTCTCTTCCTATTTTTGCTTAAACCCACTCTAATCAAGTCTGGTTTAAATCCCAAATCATTATTAATGTTAATTCTCTATCTTCATCTTTATCTATCAGCAACATTGAACACAGTTAATCACACTCTCGTTTGCCTTTTTATTTTAATGCAGTATATTTTGTTTGCAATAGTGTGTTAATTTCTGCTGTACTGCAAAGTGATTCAATTATATAAATACACGCGCGTGTGTGTGTGTGTATGTGTGTGTGTGTGTGTGCATGCATGCTCAATCATATCTGACTCTTTGCAACCCTTTGGACTCTAGCCTGCAAAGCTCCTCTGTCCATGGGATATCCTAGGCAAGAATACTGGGGTGGGTTGTCATTTCCTCCACCTGAAGGATGAGGAAGACTTTGTCCGTGATGACTGGAACTTTAGGTGTGATTGAGGTCTCTGAAGGATCAAATTTGTGTTAAATGAAAATCTAGGGCTAAGCATTGTATTCTTGTCACTTCAAACTGGTCAAAAATTCCTGGGTTTGGAAGATTACTATTATTTACTGAAACAACGATGACATTTAAACAGTTTTGGTGAAAACCCTTGAAAACAACAATATACATATATTTTGGCAATTAGAATTAAGAAAATATACAGACTCTGATATTATAACTGAATTTAGGTGGAGAGGTTGCAAAACTAATTTAGCCTTATCTGAACATAGCTGTGAAATGTCAGAGTTTTAGGAATATCGATTTTATACTGGGTACTATAAAAAGAGGATAACTCATGACATGATAAGGAGTAGCATCTCTTCTGTTGAAATCTAATGCTTCTTTATGATCAGTTGAACACATATTTTAAAGTACATTATGCAATACATTAAAAATAATGATTTTGAGGCAAATTAAGCCATAACAGTCTCAAATCAGTTTGCCCACACAGTTAATATGTTGATTAATGTCCTGTTAGGCCTGAGACACTCATTTTTATCTCATTATTCAACCCAGTGTTTTCCCACAGCTATTGAATAAAAATGTAATTATTGCTCTAAATTATGTTATTATTAACTTTCACATGGTATTTCTTAATAAACATCAGCACAAAGTAAAGGACCATGAGGAATAAGAAAGTCAGGAAAAAAACATATAAGATGTGGAACCCCTCACTTTTCTCAATATTGGAAAGAGAAGATAGTATATTTCCTTATGAAATAGAGAGTGTTATATTAAGAATTTTAAATATTGATGTTGCAGAGCCTGCATTTGTCAAACAAAATGCAGTTGACAATAATGCCAAATGCTGAATTGTGTTCTAAAAATCTTTAAAAATAGGCAGTCTCTTCTCCTCTGCCAATACTTATGGATTCTTGACAGAGTGATCAACACAAAGGTCATTCACCCCAATATTGCCATATTTTCTTCTAATATCTGAAGTTTCAAAAGGAGCACTTTTTTTTTAGTGACCTTTACCTAAAACAAACACGACTTCAGAAACAGAGCTTCGGGATCAGACCTGCACCTGTGTACTTAAATGGAATACTTTCTTCTTATATCTTGTCAGAGATATTCTACAATGCAGAATCACAAAGCATTTTGGAATTCTCTAAAGATAATGTATCAGTCCTCCGCTTGAGTTTTATAACTAAGATGGACCTTTTCAGAGTTATGCTTTTGACATTATTGTTATGCAAAATGGCATTTTCATGCATTAATCCCCACAAGAACACTGTGTGCTACCCAGTAATGTTATCACATTCAATAAAAGAGATTGCACCTGAGTTTGATGGCTGCAGTTTCTTTAGTTTGATTATTAAAATGGATAAAGTGTTAAAGCATTTCCATTTATATAGAAATGCCTGTATTTTAAGCAATCCTAACAATATGCCAAGAAGCTAATAATCTGATAAATAAGCATCAGTGCTGAAATTCCAGAGCAGGTGAGGCTCAAGGCCAGAAGAACAGCAGGGCTGAATCAAGAAAAAGACAGTCTTTGCTGAGTCAGTGTCCATGTGTGTGTGTGTGCTAAGTCACCTCAGTCATGTCCAACTCTTTGTGACCCTATGGACTGTAGCCCGCCAGGCTCCTCTGTCCATGGGATTCTCCAGGCAAGAATACTGGAGTGGGTTGCCATTTCCTTCTCCAGGGGATGTTCAGTCCCACAGATTGAACCCATGTTTCTTATGTTTCCTGCATTGGCAAATGGGTTCTTTACCACTAGTGCCACCTGGGAAGCCTTATTTAAGCATAGAGCCTATATTTAATTTGAGTCTTGTAAGCTCTGCATTGATTGAATAGTTCGATTCAATAGTACGTGTCCAGTGAATATTTAGAAGAGGAATAGGAGGCAAATTTGTACATGTGTGTGCATTTCTCTCTTTCTCCCTCTCTATCCATACATATATGGAGACTGTGCTGGCAGGGTAGGAAGACCTACCAGAAATAAAATAAATATGGGATAATGCTGAGTAAGTGGAAAATGTAGGTACAACTGACTCTTCAAAACTGATTTTGGGTTACCTGAGGGGAAGGGAATGGAGGAAAGATAGACTGGGAGTTTGGGATTGACATGTACACACTGCTATATATAAAATAGACAACCAACAAGGACCTGCTGTATAAACACATGGAACTCTGCTCAATATTCTAAAATAACCTAAATGGGAAAAGAATTTGAAAAAACAATATATAGATACATATATATGTATAATTGAATCATTTGGCTGTGCACTTGAAACTAACACAGTGTTATTAATCAGCTATATGGGGCTTCCCTGGTGACTCAGATGGTAAAGCATCTGTCTGCAATGCGGGAGACCCGGGTTCAATCCCTGCGTTGGGAGGATCCCCTGGGGAAGGCAATGGCAATCCACTCCAGCACTCTTGCCTGGAAAATCCTATGGACGGAGGAGCCTGATAGGCTACAGTCCATGGGGTCGCAAAGAGTTGGACACGACTGAGCGACTTCACTTCACTTCATACTCCAATAAAAACTGAAATTTTTGAAAATGTGGTTTCCTCACAGATAATCTTTTGTTCATGAGCTAGGCTCCATCCTAAACCCTTTTTCAGCCTACTGGTCAAGGATGGTCTCTCAGATCCTAAAACCAGCTTCCTTTTCCATTCCTGCTTACATGTGGCCACTGACTCCCAGCTAATCCCCACATTTGTACTTGTACCACCCATTTTAAAGTTAATGTTCTATGTATCAATATCTCCTTTCTCAACCCTGTTCTTTCTCTAAAATGAAATAAACTACTGATATTTTTATTGATGTGGTAACTTCTGAAAATTAGTTTTGAGGCAACTTAGGTAAAACTGAGCCCAGTGAGGAAGTATAGTGTGAGAGAAAGTATTTACCAAGGAACCTGGCCTCAGATCCCAACCTGTCATTAAACCAATGGATAACGTTACAGAGTACACAAACCCTCTGGTCCCCAAATAAAAGAGCTAAGCTAGACTATGATTTCTTAAATATGATGAGTATATATCATGTGTACTTCTACAGTCACAGAGCTTCACTAGGAGATACCAGCAGCTATCCCCTCAAAATTGGGACTGAATTCCACAGGTAATTTCAATGTTATGGGAGAAAAAACACAGAGTTAAGGTGTAGATTTTCCTAAAGTAGATCCACCTACATATTCTCATGGGATTTCAGAGCAAGGAAATTAAACCTTGCTTCTCTTTGTTAGAATAAACTTATTGGATAATGAGACAAGATGTGTCATAGCAATAACATGTTTTGTACTTTATCATTAGATCTGACCAATATTAGGGGCACAGAAAACAAATTTGCTCTGAGGTTCTCAATGAATCTTTGTTAACTTTGTTTTATTCTATTTTTGTCCATCTGTGTTATTTATGACATTCAACTTTCCAACACAGATGTAGTAAAGAATAAATCATTTAAAAATTATTTTCAAGACTTAAAGTTTGAAGAAATAAATCAATTTATATTCTTCATCTAGAGCAAAGTAGTCTTCAGAGCCTGTTGGATAATTTCCCTATCATCTCTAAAATGTTAACAAGAACTACTGGTATTGCTTAATCAAGAAAGAAACTCTTCCGGAGAGCATATTGTCCTGTTATCTGTCCAGTCTTTGAGAAAAATTAATTCAACTATGTGATGGGAAAAGAAAACTGAAAATTAAGATTTTTTTAAAATGAGATAGTATAAAAGACATATTTTGTGACTTTAATTTTATATTACTTAAGAAGAATTTCCCTCTGTTCACATAATCGAAATAAACATAGAACTTACATTTCTTTTGATGCCTATTATGCTTAAAATTAGTCCAGCTTTAATGTTACATATCTTTGAATTTAATATACAAGCTACTGAAACATGTGAACAATGCTGGGATGGGACTGAATTATCTGAAGTCCATTATTGGAAAAGTAGTCTTTTGGCCTGCTCTTTTTTATTCACCTAGAGTTGTCATGTAGTTAAATACCAATCTCACTTATTACATACAATTTGACTTAATACTTGGACTTTTTGCATGTACTAAAAAGACCTATCTCTTGTTTGTGTCAGGACTGTGAACAGAAGTGTCAAGAAAAAGAGACTCTTTTCTTTTGAAATGTGCTTCTGATCATAAGCATCTTGATCAACTTAAGGGTAATTAGCTTCACGTTGGTATTTGAACTCCAGTCCTAAGAACTTCAGGAAGAATAAGTTTTCACTTTTCATTCTTCAATTGTCCAAGACCTGTAAAAAGATTCCCAAAGACCTACTTAGTCATGCTGCTAAAAGTTAATCCCATAAGACTTGTCTATTTCAAAGAATATCAAATTCATTCAAATGAAAAATTTCAATCCTTGAGGAAATCTAAATAATAAATTACAGACTTGAAAGCAGTGAAACAACCAAAATGATAATACTCATTTGACTGCTTACATGTTTGCATTTTAATCCAAGATTATTTCATAACCACATCTGTTTTATTTAAAGGGCTTCCATACATACGGTCAAATTTCTTGCTTTCTCTCCCATGTACATTTCCAGGTGACCTGAGCAGGAGTTTACAAGCATAGCTACACATCAGAATCTATGAAAGGTTTTTAAAATAGATTTTAGAGGCCTAACATATTTACAGATTCAAACATTTGCAGATCACTCTAGAATATCTCTAATGGGATATTCTTATACTTGAATGAATTTAAAACTTAAGCATTTTTACATATAATTCTCTTTATAGTCTTCTATCTTATCAAAGATACCACTGACCCCTGGGTTTGGAAAAATTCAATATACTGGTACCCTATCTTTACCTCATCTGTTTTTGACTGATCTCAAAATCTAAATCATTAAAACTTATTCAATGTTTTACCTTTCTATAGTCAAGAGTAGTTTTCTCCTATTTAAAACAAACCAAAAACCAAGCTAATCAAACAAAATATTACATAAGATCCATAGTGACAGTGAATCTCAAGATTTTGGTCAGAAAAGAGAGAAAACATAAAAGGTTCTGTTGAGTAGATATGGAGATCTACTTCAAGGAAGCAAGGCTAGCTTTCATGTCTCAAATAGATGGTGGGGTCAGCCAGGAACCTGTCACGGTATCTGTACACATACATGCACATGTGTGCAAAAAGATGCCAAAAAGACAAAATTCTCCAGCCTTTGGCCCTACCTCTATCTTTGTGTTTCCACACTTAGCTGCAACATTGAGCTAGCAACAAGCATTTAAATGTGAGCAGTGAAAGGTTTCCAACAATATTTAAGGAACGAAGGGAGAGATCCAGGAGAAAGCCATTCTCTCTGCCTCTGGGTAAAAATTTTACTATTTGTGGATACATAAGTATGGATAAGTAACAACAACAACAAAAAATATCCATTTAATCCATAAGTTAGAAAACCAAAACATTAAAAAATTTTTTCTTCAGGAAATAGTAAGGTTCATACCATGATTACTTTAAAATCTCCACAAAGACAATAGAAATTAGTTTATTTTGACAAGAAATGCATGGTGAGATAACAATGTAAATGAAGAGGAAACTAGATGAGAAATGTCAAACAGAAATATTGAATTAATAAGGTGAGTAAGAAATATCATCAAACAAAACAGGTAACCATATATTTTGAAAATAAAAGCAGTAATGAGCAGTGTCAGTAAAAAAAATGAGTTGAAGATTTTGGAAGCCCATCAGTGAGGAATAAACACACAGTTTTTTTGTTTGTTTTTGGCATAGATCAATGCAAATAAAAAGAAAATGTCCTTGATTCAGACTATACTACAAAGCTACAGTCATCAAAACAATATGGTACTGGCACAAAAATAGAAATATAGGTCAATGGAACAGGGTAGAAAACTCAGAAATAAGCCCATGCACCTATGGTCAATTAATCTATGACAAAAGAGACAAGACTACACAATGCTGGAAAGACAGTATCTTCAACAAATGGTGGGAAAACTGGACAGCCACATGTGAAAAATGAAATTAGGTCATTCTTAACTACATACACAAAAATAAGTTCAAAATATATTAAAAACATAAATATGAGGCCAGACACTATAAAACTTCTAGAGGAAAACATAGACAGAACACTCTCTGGCATAAATCATAGCAACATCTGTTTTGACCCATCTCCCGGAATAATGGAAACAAAACCAAAAATAAACAAACCTGCTTAAACTCAAAAGCTTTTGTACAGCAAAGGAAACAATAAACAAAATGAAAAGACAACCCACAGATTAGGAGAAAATATTTGTAAATAATGTGACTGATAAGGGATTAGTCTCCAAAATTTACAAACAGCTTATGACATTTAACAACATCAAAACAAACAACCCACTGAAAAAGTGGGGAAAGACCTGAATAGATATTTCTCCAAAGAGGACATACACATGGCCAATAGGCAGATGAAATATGTTCAACATCTCTAGCTATTAGAGAAATGCAAACCAAAAATACAGTGAGATATCACCTCACACCAGTCAGAATAACTATCATTAGAAAATCCACAAATAACCAGTGCTGGAGAAGGTCTGGTGAGAAGGGAACCCTCCTACACTGTTGGTGGGAATGTAAAGTGGTACAGCCAATTTAGGAGAATAGTAATGGAGGTTATTTAAAAAACTAAAAATAGAGCTACCGTATGACCCTGCAATCTCACTCTGGGGTATATATCTGGAGAAAAAACATGATCTGAAAGGATACATGCACTCCAGTGTTCATTGTAACACTGCTTACAATAGCCAAGACATGGAAGCAACCTAAATGTCCATCCATTTACAATACAATATTACTCAGCCATTAAAAGGAATGAAATAAGCCATTTGCAGCAACATGGATGAACCTAAAGACTGCCATTCATACTGAGTGAAAAAAGTCAGACAGAGAAGGAGAACTATCATATGGCATCCTTTATATGTGGAATAGAAAAAGACATGATGCAAACGAACTTACAAAACAGAATGAGACTCACAGACTTAAAAAAGGAATGTACAGTTGCCAAGGGGAAGGGATAGTTAGGGACTTTGGGAAGGTCATGTACACACTGCCATATTTAAAATGGCTAACCAACAAGGACCTATTACATACCACATCAAATTCTGCTCAATGTTATGTGCCAGCCTGGATGGGAGGGGAGTTTGGGGAAGAATGGATACATGTATATATGTCTATGTGTGGCTGAGCCCTTTCACTGTTCACCTGAAACTACCACAATATTGTATCCCAATACAAAATGAAAAACTTAAAGTATGGAAAAAAATTTTCCCTAAAATGCACACCATATATGCATAAAATGCACCAATATACAGAACATATTAATAGCAACAGTTAGCCAAATCTTGATAAAATTATTAAATATTAAAGACATTTTTATATTAAATACTAAGAAAAAACCCACTATGAAGGAAGTTACTTGCACAATAAAAAAAAAATTTTAACCTCTTAGATTTGTCACTGGACCACTAACTGCCATCAGATGACATATAAAGAATTCTGAGTGAAATAGATTTTGACTCAAATGTTCCTTACTCAATTTGATTAAGTTGATTAAACATTCATTAACACATATAAAGAGGGAAAATAGATACACCTGTAGAAAAATTATAGAAATTTAGTGGTGGTAGAAAATTTAAATATACTGGATTATTGACATATCAAGCATATATAAAATGTTTGAATAATATAATAATATGATTTATTGAATTGATAATAAGCCAAAAAAAAGGTAACATGACCTCTTGGGAATAAAAAAATACTGTTAAAATTACATTTGAATAAGAAGATTCAAAGAATATCAAAGCCATCATAACAGATCATTTAGAAACTGAGGACAATAAGAACTATTCACAATTTATGGAAAGTATTCAGATCCCAAGTCACAGGAAAATGCATAGCATTAAAAAATATAGCTACAAATAAATTATTATAAGTAATAATTGTTATATAAGCATATCCAAACAATACATATTATTATACAACATATATATCACCATACATATTATATTATTATGTAACATATAGTAATATATGCCAGGTTGTATAATATTATACATATTGATAAGGGGCTTGATGGTCGACACCGAAATCAGATTGATTATATTCTTTACAGCCAAAGATGGAGAAGCTCTAGACAGTCAGTGGGAATAAGACTGGGAGCTGACTGTGGCTCAGATCATGAACTCCTTATTGCCAAATTCAGACTTAAATTGAAGAAAGTGGAGGAAGCCACTAGACCATTCAGGTATGACCTGAATCAAATCCCTTATGGCTATACAGTGAAAGTGAGAAATAGATTTAAGGGGCTAGATCTGATAGACAGAGTACCTGATGAACTATGAATGGAGGTTCGTGACATTGTACAGGAGACAGGAATCAAGACCATCTCCAAGAAAAAGAAATGCAAAAAAGCAAAATGAATGTCTGAGGAGGCGTTACAAATAGCTGTGACAAGAAGGGAAGCAAAAAGCAAAGGAGAAAAGGAAAGATATACGCATTTGAATGTAGAGTTCCAAAGAATAGCAAAGAGAGATAAGAAAGCCTTCCTCAGTGATCAATGCAAAGAAATAGAGGAAAACAATAGAATGGGAAAGACTAGAGATCTCTTCAAGAAAATTAGAGATACCAAGGGAACATTTCAGGCAAAAATGGGCTCGATAAAGGACAGAAATGGTATGGACCTAACAGAAGCAGAAGATATTAAGAAGAGGTGGCAAGAATACACAGAAGAACTGTACAAAAGAGATGTCCACAACCCAGATGATTACAATGGTGTGATCACTCACCTAGAGCCAGACATCCTGGAATGTGAAGTCAAGTGGGCCTTAGGAAGCATCACTGCAAACAAAGCTAGTGGAGGTGATGGAATTCCAGTTGAACAATTTCAAATCCTGAAAGATGATGCTGTGAAAGTGATGCACTCAATATGCCAGCAAATTTGGAAAACTCAGCAGTGGCCACAGCACTGGAAAAGGTCAGTTTTCATTCCAATGCCAAAGAAAGGCAATGCAAAAGAATGTTCCAACTACCGCACAGTTGCACTCATCTCACACACTAGTAAAGTAATGCTTAAACTTCTCCAAGCCAGGCTTCAGCAATACGTGAACCATGAACTTCCTGATGTTCAAGCTGCTTTTAGAAAAGACAGAGGAACCAGAGATCAAATTGCTAACATCCATTGGATCATCAAAAAAGCAAGAGAGTTCCAGAAAAACATCTATTTCTTCTCTATTGACTACGCCAAAGCCTTTGACTGTGTGGATCACAATGAACTGTAGAAAATTCTGAAAGACCTGGGAATACCAGACTACCTGATCTGCCTCTTGAGAAACCTATATGTAGGTCAGGAAGCAACAGTTAGAACTGGACATGGAACAACAGACTAGTTCCAAATAGGAAAAGGAATACGTTAAAGCCTGCAATGTGGGAGACCTGGGTTCGATCCCTAGGTTGGGAAGATCCCCTGGAGAAGGAAATGGCAACCCACTCCATTATTTTTACCTGGAGAATCCCATGGACGGAGGAGCCTGGTGGGCTACAGTCTACGAGGTCACAAAGAATTGAACACGACTGAGAGACCACTTTCATTTTCTTTCACTTTCAAGGCTGTACTTGTCACCTTGCTATTTAACTTATATACAGAGTACATCATGAGAAACATTGGGCTGGAGGAAGCACAAGTTGGAATCAAGATTGCCGGGAGAAGTATTAATAACCTCAGATATGCAGATGACACCATCCTTATGGCAGAAAGTGAAGAACCAGAAGGCCTCTTGATGAAAGTGAAAGAGGAGAGTGAAAAAGTTGGCTTAAACCTCAACATTCAGAAAATGAAGATCATGGCATCCGGTCCCATCACTTCATGGCAAATAGATAGGGAAACAGTGGAAACAGTGGCTGACTTTATTTTGGGGGGGCTCCAAAATCACTGCAGATGGTGAATGCAGCCACGAAATTAAAAGACGCTTACTCTTTGGAAGGAAAGTCATGACCAACCTAGACAGCATATTAAAAAGCAGACATTACTATACCAACAAAGGTCCATCTAGTCAAGGCTATGGTTTTTCCTGTGGTTGTGTATGGATGTGAGAGTTGGACCATAAAGAAAGCTGAGCGCCAAAGAATTGATGCTTTTGAACTGTGGTGTTGGAGAAGACTCTTGAGAGTCCCTTGGACTGCAAGGAGATCCAAGCAGTCCATCCTAAAGGAGAGCAGTCCTGGGTGTTCATTGGAAGGACTGATGTTAAAGCTTTGGCCACTTCATGCGAAGAGCTGACCCATTTGCAATAATCCTGATGCTGGGAAAGATTGAGGGCAGGAAGAGAAGGGGACGACAGAGGATGAGATGGTTGGATTGCATCACCGACTCAGTGGACATGGGTTTGGGTGAACTCCGGGAGTTGGTGATGGACAGGGAGACCTGGCATGCTGCAGTTCATGGGGTCGCAAAGAGTCAGACACGATTGAGCGACTGAACTGAACTTCCCAAGTGGCACAGTGGTAAAGAATCTCCTGCCAATGCAGGAAATGCAACAGACATGGGTTTCATCCTTATGTCAGGAAGATCCTTTAGAGTAGGAAATGGCAACCCATTCCAGTATTCTTGCCTGGAAAATTCCATGGACAGAGGAGCTTGGTGGGCTATAGTACATGGGTTCACAAAGAGTTGGACATGACTGAGAGACTTAGCAAGCACACACGTATATATTTATATTTAGAATGTTCAGTGTAAAGGCCATGTAAAGACTGTAATCAGCTTAGACACAACAGTAGAAAAATGAATATAGATACATTTAAAGTTAATATTAGGAAAAAACCCTAATTTATAAATTTGAGAGTGAATTTTTGAAGTGGTTTTTAAAAAGTGATAAATTGCTTGTAAGAATCCTGAGCAAAATTATAAAACCTTCAAATTTATAATCTCACAAATTAGAAAAATGATATAAGTACTGAAGTACAGAAGATTTAATATCTATGGATGAATGCCAAACAGAATTTCACAACAATAAATTTGGAAATCTCAAAGAAAAGAATCTTC
>SJYT01019344.1:323837-367434 GCA_006410635.1 Cephalophus harveyi | reverse complement strand
TAGAAAAAAATCTCAATATTTACAAGACAAATGTATCAGTATAATATCCATTGAATATGTAAAATTTGTTCTCAGGATAATAGGCTGGATCAATGTTAAAAATCAATACTTCATTATATTAGGGGATCAATAGGAAAAATACTTTCGTTAACTACCCACATACCACAAATATAGTGGATGAAAATACAATCATTATTGATTTTTAAAAAAATCTCTAAACCAAGAGTAGAAGAATGAAGAAAATCTCAGTCTATCTCAACCTAAAAGCCAGCATCATGCTTTAAAAAAAAAACAAAAATTGGGAAGAAGACATACATGATTAGCATCACTATTATTTACTATCATCTTAGAAAAGTTATCTGAAGCAGTCAGTCAAGACCAAAATATTAGAGAGATAAACACTAAAAATATTTTTGATTCATATGATGGTCTATACAGAAAATCAGTTAATTAAGATGGCAAATTATATTAAGCAAAATCAATCCTTGGCAGTAAAAAAATGCATCAAAATATGTTATCAATTAAAATACTCTTATGGTGCTGATCGGGGCATGGTAGTGGGTGACAACAAAATCATTTTAAAATAGAACTACTAAAACACACTTTGAAAATTGCCTTAAAAGTATAAGCAAGAAAAGTAATGATGGAGGACTTGCTCTGCTAGATGTGAAAAGAAATCTGACAAATATTTCAAAATGTATTTACAGGAACGATTACTTCAATCTTATTAGTAGTGATAAAAATGAAAATAATAAGGAATTCATGAAATAAATTGTGGGAATCTATCTATGGGCTATTCTATGGTCACTAAAATAATGATACAAATCTATAGCTTTTGAATGGAAGGTATGTCTACTTTTACTGCTAGGTACACAAAGCAAGGATATTCCAATGAGATTATTTTTTTGAAATATAAAATCAGCATATATGCTTTTAAATACCTGAGAAGAAAGTAAGTTTGATGAGGATAATGGACATAGTCTATCTTCTTTTTTATAGTTTCTGATACCATTTACTAAGATATTTTTAATCTTATAACTTTAAAAATAACATTGGTTTTGAAATGAGAGTAATGAAAAAGTAATTTATCCGTTTTGCCTTTCTCTAGCTCATTTTAAAGATCTCTTCAACATATTTCAAAGTGCCTCTCCAGTATTTCTTCTTTTTCTGCAGCGCTATTGATGTATAATTAACATATAACACTGTAAATTTAAGCTGTGTAATGTGTTGATTCGATGCACTTATCTTGCAACATGATTACCACTGCAGTGTTAGCTAACACCTCCATCTCATCACATAACTGCCATTTCTTTTTGGTGGTCAGAATATTTAAGATTTTCTCTCAGTGATTTTCAAGTACACAGTACGGAGCAGTTAATCAGAATGCTGTACATCAATCCCCAGAACTCCTCCCTCTTCTAACAAGAAGTTTGTACCCTTTGACCAACATCTATCCCCACCCAACTCCCTCCAGCCCCTAGTAACCACCATTCCGCTAGCTATTGCTATGAATTCAACTTTTTAAGATAAAAGTTGCGGTAGGACATGAAGAAGAGGCCAGGACAAAGTAATGTGACATGACTTTTTTCCTCAGCTCATAGGAATAACTGCTAAATTTACATATTCCTGGAAACATCTAGAAACTTCTTATGAATAAACAATGCAATGAAACAGGTGGGAGCTTACCTTAGGTAAACTGAAAAATTAAAGTGTGTTGTACTTCAAAGGTGAAAACAGCAATGGATTCTTGCAATTCAAAATTCCTTCCCTATGTCTCTTAAAGGAATCTCTCTAGGAGAACAAAAATTAAGACATTTTAACAAGCTAGAAATTATTGCTGAATCACATACAGTATTCTTGTAAAGGCGATGGCCTGATTTTATGTTAAGTGATACACCAGATCTTCATTGGAACTGACTTTATTTAAAAAGAAGCCTGTGCCTATCAAATTGCTTCTAATGTTAAAAAAAAAAAAACACCACTTCATGGGAGCAAACTCCCAGCATGCTCTTCACTGAAAACTGAAGTCAGTAAAAAATAAAACAGGTTTCTGTATTCCCACTTCAAATTTTTGTTGTCTCTAAAAAGGTAGGGAATAGAGGACATGCAATTCTTTTCTGTCAGCCACACTGTCAAAATCCAGTAGATTTCATCAACAGTGATATTCTTAATGAATTTTAAGGGGAAGGAAAAGGATTGTGAATAATTTTGATACTGTCTTATCTTTCAATAGTTACTGCTAATCTTTTGAAAGATTTTCTATTTTTGACCTACATTCATACAGACCCTGCTGTTTGACAAAGCCTGTTTTCAAGTCTGATTCACAAGAGCATTGCGGGGACTCCAAGACTTGGAGGTAATTCTCCTAGAAATATAAAAGTTCCCTTTGGATAATTACCCACTGCCACAGGAAACTCGAAGAACCTAGAAATCTGACTTTCCAGGACAACATCAGTCTATTTCAAGAGGTGAGGAAACAAAGCCCTTCTCCCAGCATGCTCTTCACTGAAAACTGAAGTCTGTAGCCTGTGGGGATGAATCAATGGATCGGTGGGACACCAGAAAGCTAAGACAAACACTGGGAAACAAGATGCAATTACTGTATGTCTAAACTAACCTTGGGCAACAAGATACTGATGTTTGAATGAACATTGCAAACAATTTTTCTCACAAGTTTCAATTGTAAAATGGTGGACATATGACCTCAATATTCGGTTGCTTAAGATTCCTGCTTTATGATTCTATTTCTGAGTAACTGTGCTCTAATTGCTTTCTCATCCCTCTTTTGTTCAAAGTCCACCTTAAGTATTACTTCTTTTCTGAACGATTGCCTTCTCTGAATTCTCATTTTTATAGCATTTAAATATAAATCAGATACTTCATTCTACTTTAATATTGTCATAATTATTTGGAGACACCAATAGATTATGTTATCGCCAGACAAAAGACAGATGAATGTTTAGTAAATCACATACCTAGGATTCTGATTCATTTAGTATAAGAATGAAACTTTGAGGCTGATGTTTCTTATTTCATGACCTATATTACAAATGTTTCCTGGCTTCACTCCATAGGTTTTCAAGGAGAGTCATATATTGAATGACTCTGGTTAACGACCAGATTCAACCCTTCCACCAGAGACATTCCTTTTTTATCATTTAAACATAAGGTTTTATGCGAGATTCTTTTTTTTTTTTTTTTTGAAATGAGTCTTCTGCTCAGAAAAAAACAAAACAAACAAAAGCCTCCAGAAGCAATCACCTATACCTTTTTAAGTAGTTTCGACTGATATTTATTTCTATATTCCTATTCAATAGATGGGTAGTGCTATTTAAAAATTTTCAGTTTTAAACATCTTATGACTCAGGGTCCAGTTTGGAGACAGAAATCATACAAACTGCTTCACCAGAAAAAATTAAATAATTGTTTGTTGTTGTCCTTTAGTCTCTAAGTCATGTTAGTCAGGCATAAATAATTTTTTGCCAGAT
The DNA here is from genome assembly GCA_006410635.1 of Cephalophus harveyi. NCBI lineage: Eukaryota > Metazoa > Chordata > Mammalia > Artiodactyla > Bovidae > Cephalophus > Cephalophus harveyi. The sequence continues at coordinate 363,946 of SJYT01019344.1, read as the reverse complement.
AGCTGCAAAAGCAAAAAGGAAAATTATCAAAGAGGTAGTGACTAAAAAAAGCATGGGAACAAAGAGAGGGGCTGGAATTGCTGGAACTTTGCAAGAGAGACCTCAAAGGGCTAGGACTATGATCACTTACTTTTGTCAGTGAGGCTAAAACAACAAACTGGATTCAACTGGGTGATATGCTGTTGCTAAGGTGAAGAATATTATTATTTACTGTCTTCCTGCCATGTAAGAGCAAGATTTAGTTCTCTTTCATTCTCTACCTCTCCATCCCTTTGCCTACTTTCTGACACTCCTTTCAACTCACTTCACTGCATACGCAGCACATACACAGTATCGTTGTATCATTATCTTGGTTTAATACAGAATTTTAGTGTTTACATTACTCGATCTATGTAAATAGATTTACAGCTGAGCTGCATAATGGACTATGAATTACGTATGAGTGCAGAATTTATATTCCTTGGAGTTAATAATTTCTTGGTGTTTGGTCTGTTTATTTGCTTTTCAGTGCACTGCTCGCTAAGGCACTCTCAGTAAACAAGCTAATGAGGCAACACAAATTTCCCTTCAATGCACCCCCAGGAATCCCCCCATTCCATCTGATCTGGTTGCTCCCGCATCTGCAGCACCACTGTCCTCCTAGTATCTTTTATCAGCATTGTCACCTCTCAGTGTGATTCTGCTTTTTGTATGTGGAAAGAGTGAAAGTTGCTCAGTTGTGTCTAACTCTTTGCAACCCCATGAACTATACAGTCCATGGAATTCTCCAGGCCAGAATATTGGAGTAGATAGCCCTTCCCTTCTCCAGGGAAACTTCCCAACCCAGGGATCAGACCCAGTTCTTCTAAATTGTAGGTGGATTCTTTACAATCTGAGTCGCTAGAGTAGCCCTTTTTATGTGGACCAGGTTTTATTCCTTTTGGTTGGATGATTTCCTTATTTTTAATGGACCACATTCTCAATATGTCCTCAGAAAAGGAACATGGAAGTAAAAGTTTTGAGAACCTAAATATCTGAAAAATGTAATTAATCCCTGAAATTAATTTTCAGCTTGCCTAGGTTTAGATTTAACAGATCATCTTCTCTTTGAATTTTGAAAGTATTTCCCATAATCTTCAAATTTCCAGTAAGCCTATTGAATAGTACTATTTAGAGTCTTGATTTTTGCTTGTGTTCTGCTTATCTCCTCTGAGGGCTTCTGGCATTCTTGGTTTGGTACTACATTCTGAAATTCCATAATGATATGGGCTGAGGTGGTTTTCTTCCCAGTCCCTCTTGCTAAGTCTTCAGTGGACCTTTCAATATGGAAATTAATGGCTTTTAGTCCTGAATATTTTTATTATATTATTTCTCTGGTAACTATAGTTCTCTGTTTCATTTGTCCCTACCTCCTGGAACTCTCACTATTCACATGTCAAACCTCCTAAAACAATTATGTAATTTTCTCCTATTTTTTAAATCTATCATTTTAGTCTGGCTATTGGGAGATATCTTCCACTTAATCTTTCAATTTTCTATTTCTTTTCAAACATTTTATTTTTATTTTTAATTTTCAAGGGTTTTTTGGTATTGTTTCATGAATGTTACTTTTAATTCTATGCAACATCTTTCATGGATTTTTAAGATGTCTCTATAGCTCATCAGTCAGTTCAGTTCAGTCGCTCAGTTGTGTTCAACTCTTGGCAACCCCATGGACTGCAGCATGCCAGGCTTTCCCTGTCCATCACCAACTCCCAGAGCTTGCTCAGACTCATGTCCATCAAGTTGGTGATGTCATCCAACCATCTCATCCTCTGTCGTCCCCTTCTCCTTCTGCCTTCAATCTTTCCCAGTGTCAGGGTCTTTTTAAATGAGTCAGTTCTTCGCATCAAAGTACTGGAACTTCCACTTCAGTATCAGTCCTTCCAATGAATATTCAGGACTGATTTCCTTTAGGATGGACTGTTTAAATCTTGCAGTCCAAGGGACTCTCAAAAGTCTTCTCCAATACCACAGTTCAAAAGCATCAATTCTTCAGTGCTCAGCCTTCTTCACAGTCCAACTCTCATATCCATACATGACTACTGGAAAAGCCATAGCCTTAACTAGATAGACCTTTGTTGGCAAAGTAATGTCTCTGCTTTTCAATATGCTATCTAGGTTGGTCATAACTTTCCTTCCCAGGAGTAAGCGTCTTTTAATTTCATGACTGTAATCACCATCTGCAGTGATTTTGGAGCCCAGAAAAATAAAGTCTGACACTGTTTCCACTGTTTCCCCATCTATTTCCCATGAAGTGATGGGACCGCATGATCTTAATTTTCTGAATGTTGAGCTTTAAGCCAATTTTTTCAGTCTCCTCTTTCACTTTCATCCAGAGGCTTTTTAGTTCTTCTTCACTTTCTGCCATAAGGGTGGTGTCATATTCATCCTTTAGGACTTGTTAAATTTGAGATCAGTTTCTTTATTCTGGAAAGCTTTCATCTGTTATTTCTTCAAATATTTCTTTCTTAAAATTTACATCATTTTATTTTAGAATTAATATTGGGCTTATACTGGAGCTTCTCAGTGTGCTTTTAAAATTGCTTTTTCATATTTTTATCTCCTTATCTTTCTGTGCTATGATCCAGATAAATTTCTGAGTATAATATTTCAATCCTCTTAATATTGTTTATTGTGATAAGTTAAAAATTAATAACATCTATATTAATTCCAAGTTCTCTAACCTCTTCTTTTTCATGTTCACCTGGTTTTGATTCTTGTGCACCTGTTTTGATTTTATAGTTTTTGATTTATTAAGATGAAAGTTATTACATATCTGTGAGAACACTCAGCTTATTTATTTCAGATTAGTTTTCAGACTATTACTTAATGTTATATTCACCTGGGGTCAACTTATGATAGTAGGCTCTTTTAAAGGACATATTTGGGGTTTATCTTTTCCCTTTCTCTCTCCCTTCACATTTCTCTTACTTGTGGTTTTTGAAGCTTTTTTCACCTGGCCTGTACGCCCCTAATACAGAACCGACACACAAGGCTCCTGTTCTAATGTGAAGTGGGAGAGAGTATGTGACATCAGTCTGCTCAGCTACTTTGTTCAGTTTCTGGGCAAGGGATTCTCTTTGTTCTCCCATCACTCTAGGCTCAGCTTGCTATAGCACAATCCCAGTGGAACTTAGCAAAGGCTACTGATTTAAAAAATCAAGTCTGACTCTTCTTCTTCATGTGAGGAACACTTCTAGTTTCCTTTGAACCCAAAGTGCCCAATTCTTATTGGTTTTGCTTACTTATATGTCTGAAGACCAAAAGTGCTACCACTTTATGTATTTTTTCCTTTTTCTTCTTTAAAATTGTGTACCCCAGGGCTACTATTTACGATCTATTTCTTTAGTTTATTGTTTAATATGATGAAAAGAGTAGAAATGTACCTTAAAATATGATCTCACTGAACCTTGTGAAGAAACATTCCTATCTACCTTTTAATGCAAACTTTCTGTAAATCCCATTGATCTTCTCAGCGGTGAGTCACCTCACTTCCCTCACTTCATTTAATTTCATCTCTAAACACTGGAAAAATATCAGTACAAACAGATGCCAGTTTTAAACTCATGACTTTATTTTCAGAAGAGAATTTGTTTCCTCTACTGAACACAAGTCTCTTAAGTGGCAGAGCTAAACACATTTCTAGGACTAGAAAAACTTCAGGATATAGACTGTCTTAATCAATATCAATAAGATTCAGTATGGCTATAGTAAGACCACTTGTATAGATTTTAGTCTTTTGTAAAATCTTTGCAAAACCAGTGTTATAAAAATAACAACTAGCTTCTTTTGAGTATTAATATGTCTTTTATATATAATTTATTCAGTGATTACAAAGTAGTTTTTATAGACCCTTTTAAATGCTAGAAGGAAATACGTCCTTAGTTCTCTTTTGCCAGAGGAAATTCAGGAAGTTAATGACTCTGCTGGAGTTAGAACCCAAGACTATGATTCCTTAGTCCATGATCTTAACTTACATTGGTCCTACATGTCATCTTGAACCCTTTTAGTCTTGATAGAAAACATTATTGAAACTTTAAAAATACAGATTCATGTAATTGGGAAGTCTTGGGGTAAAACTGGCTTTGTTTAACTGCTAAATCATGTCCGAATTTTTGCAACCCCCTGGACTGTAGCCTACCAGTCTCCTCTGACCTTGGGATTTCCCAGGCAAGAATATTGGAGTGGGTTGCCATTTCCTTCTCCAGGGTATCTTCCCCACCCAAGGATCAAACTCACATCTCCTACATTGGCAGGCAGATTCTTTACTGCTGAGTCACCAGGGAAGCCCCAAACTGGTTTCAGAACCACTGTATATAGGTTCAAACAACATCATTAAGATATGGCTTCTCCCTACTCCTGAGAGCCTCTCCTCCACAGGTTAGCCTTATTCGCTGGATCTGTAGAGTAGCAGGATGGTTACAACAGCCAAAGCCTCACATCCTCTCAGGTTCCGGACCTAAGAAATAGATATTTGCTTCCCAGGAGCTCTCAACTTTTCCTTAATAATTACCCTGATGGTAGCAAGTTGGATCCTGAGCCCACCTGTTTACAAATCACTGAGGCCAGGGGAATTGACTGGGCTGGTTGGTCTAAAACTACGTAAAATGTTTGTTCCATCTCTGTAGATAGGAAATGAAACCCCACACAGAGAGAACTGTGTGTGATAGCATTAGATAGGTGATAGCATTACTGCTCCCAAACCATCAGCATCTACCAGAAATCAGGAAGTGGTCGTTAGAGGACCACAGTATTTGCATGTCCACCTCAACTGTAATTATTAGTTGAGAAGATTTTACTATTGAAACGTATCATCTGTTAGCATCAAATGTCTCCTAAATCTGCAAGAGGAAGTAAGATTTGAAAAATATACTTTTGAGCTGGGAGAAATGATCAGTATTGAAAATATTCTTGGGATAATGTTGCTCTGGAAGCACAGTGTGAGGCAGTATTACTAGTCTAGTATTGTTAGTATTGATGCTTGCCTTTTACTCTCACAAAAGAAAAGCAGTGGATACGCAGCAGCAGAGAAGGAGGTGTGAGCGACGCTTAGCTTGATTGAGAAAGGTTAATTACATGTGAAATGAGGCTGGGATTCAGAGGATGTTTGCTCTAGATTTTGTGTAGTGTTATATTAACACTGGGATTCTCTTTATTCTATTAACAAAATAAACTCATTTTGTTTGGTTTTATTTTACAGTTGCTTTAATCCCACTGAACATTTATACTATTATTTAATTTTACTAAACATTTGTGGATAGTAAAATACCTATAGAATTAAGCAATTGCAGGGTATTAAAGACATCCAGTTCTCACAGAGATTTGATCTGCTAATTAGCCACACCAATTTTATGGATCATTGCATCCCACTTAAAATGTATTATTATACATTATAATCTTTCCATAATGAGCTTTTATTGAGTGCATGGGCCAACTTCAGAATGACGTACAAGAGAAACTCCCCTTCCCCCACCTAGAAAATATGTTCATAGACCTGGTAAATCACAATTAACATTCTGTTGAAAACGGTCTTCTTGGCTTACTTGGGACCACAATAGAACATGCAAATACCTGAGGAGTGGAGAGTGAGTGCTGTCCAAGCAGGTTCAACATAAGAGAAGGCTGGAGAGGAGGAAAGCCAACATCTAATAAACTGAAGGTCAATATAAATTTATGAAGAAAACATGTGAGGGTCAAATTTTCTTTTATGATCACAGCGAAGTTATATAGTTTTTGTATTTAAGCCTTTCTGTTATTAAATGGAATGAATTAACATTTTCTAGTTTCTCAACAAGGATATTGATTTTCAGAATTAATTATTGACTTTTGAAATATATTTTTGAAACTTCAGACTTAACTACTTCTTGAAAAGAATGGTCAGACTGAAATGCAACTAAGTTAAACAGTGATAATCAAGAAATCACCCACAGCCTTTCTTTTGTATCCTTGCAAAGCGCTCACTGTAGAGAACCACCCATTCTTTGTATGGCTTTGGTAAGACTCATGAATGAATCCCTTATTTACCTATAACAGAGCCAATATAGACCCTCCAGTTGTTCATCTCATAAGTGGTTAGATGGATTGTTTATTCTTACTGACCAGTTCAGTTCAGTCGCTCAGTCATGTCCGACTCTTTGCGACCCCATGAACTGCAGCATGCAGGCTTCCCTGTCCATCACCAACTCCCGGAGACCACCCAAACCTGTGTTCATTGAGTCGGTGATACAATCCAACCATCTCATCCTCTGTCGTCCCCTTCTCCTCTTGCCCTTAATCTTTCCCAGCATCAGGGTCTTTTCAAATGAGTCAGCTCTTCTCATCAGGTGGCCAAAATATTGGAGTTTCAGCTTCAACATCAGTCCTTCCAATGAGTATTCAGGACTCATTTCCTTTAGGATGGACTGGTTGGATCTCCTTGCAGTCCAAGGGACTCTCAAGAGTCTTCTCCAACACCACAGTTCAAAAGCATCAATTCTTTGGTGCTCAGCTTTCTTTATAGTCCACTCTCACATCCATACATGACTACCGGAAAAAGCATAGCCTTGACTAGATGGACCTTAGTCGGCAAAGTAATGTCCCTGCTTTTCAATATGCTATCTGGGTTGGTCATAACTTTTCTTCCAAGGAGTGAGCGTCTTTAATTTCATGGCTGCAATCACCATCTTCAGTGATTTTGGAACCCCCCAAAATAGTCTGCCACTGTTTCCACTGTTTCCCCATCTATTTCCCATGAAGTGATGGGACCCGATGCCATGATCTTCATTTTCTGAATGTTGAGCTTTAAGCAACTTTTTCACTCACCTCTTTCACTTTCTTCAAGAGGCTTTTTAGTTCCTCTTCACTTTCTGCCATAAGGGTGGTGTCATCTGCATATCTGAGGTTATTGATATTTCTCCTGGCAATCTTGATTCCAGCTTGTGCTTCTTCCAGCCTAGCATTTCTCATGATAGGCAAACAGTAGGAGTTCTTTTCTCATGGACCTATACTTCCAGAGGAAAACAGCAGAACCGTCAAGGGAGGAGGCTGAGCCCTGCCCAGATAGAAGATAAGAGACCATACATTTCTCATTCTCAAAGTCAGGAGACTTCCCTCACTACACGTGCACAGAAAATGTCTTTAGAGGTCAGAAGGGAAGTGATGCTAAATGATGCTAACTACCCATAGGCCTCTTCAGTTGAATCCATCTTGCCTAAAAAATGCATATACACACGTGGGAGAATCCGGAGAGATACCAAATATGGACTCTGAACTGGACAAATGAAAACGATTGACCAAAGGAAATCCAGAAGAAATGCCCCATATAAGTGATTTAAACCTCCACAGGTTGTGTCTCTCTGAGTCCACCCATGTGTGTATCCACATATGCTATACTCTTTTTCCCTCCTGATAAACACTTTACTTGTTTCATTACTTTCTGTTTTTGTGGAAATTCTTTTCTGCAAAGCCAAAGAGCCAAGGCCTTGTCTAACGGCTAGGATGTGGTGCTCTAACTGCCGTGACCCCAGCTCAGTCTGCTTCAAGCGACTGTGAGTTGCACCCACGCCAGATCAGTCCCACACCCCTTTTCACAATCATCCCTTTCCCCTGTTGCAATGTATGTTATGGTGTGTGCTCAGTCGTGTCCGACTCTCTGCAACGCCCTGGACTGCAGCCCGCCAGGCTTCTCTGTCCATGGGATTCTCCCCGCAAGAATACTGAAGTGGGTTGCCATTGCCTCTTCCAAGTGAACTTCCCTACCCTACGCCTGCGCCTCCTGCATTGACAGACAGATTCCTTACCACTGTGCCACCTGGGAAGACCCCCATTATGGGAGTTCTTTTGAATAACTTCTTTCCTTACCAACATCCAGAGTGTTTTTGGCACCCTACTCCAGTACTCTTGCCTGGAAAATCCCATGGACAGAGGAGCCTGGTGGGCTGCAGTCCATGGGGTCGCCAAGAGTCGGACACGACTGAGCGACTTCACTTTCACTTTTCATGCAACGCCCTGGACTGCAGCCCGCCAGGCTTCTCTGTCCATGGGATTCTCCCCGCAAGAATACTGGAGTGGGTTGCCATTGCCTCTTCCAAGTGAACTTCCCTACCCAGGGGTCAACCCTGCGCCTCCTGCATTGACAGACAGATTCCTTACCACTGTGCCACCTGGGAAGACCCCCATTATGGGAGTTCTTTTGAATAACTTCTTTCCTTACCAACATCCAGAGTGTTTTTGGCACCCTACTCCAGTACTCTTGCCTGGAAAATCCCATGGACAGAGGAGCCTGGTGGGCTGCAGTCCATGGGGTCGCCAAGAGTCGGACACGACTGAGCGACTTCACTTTCACTTTTCACTTTCATGCATTGGAGAAGGAAATGGCAGCCCACTCCAGTATTCTTGCCTGGAGAATCCCAGGGACGGGGGAGCCTGGTGGGCTGCCGTCTATGGGGTCGCATAGAGTCAGACACGACTGAAGTGACTTAGCAGCACAGTTACTTTAACCAACTTAGAATATTTATCAGGAATCATTTGCAGACAGAAAAATCTCACAACGCTTGTTTTCTCCTTTTATCTTAATAGAAATTCAACAGCAAGTTTTTAGAGATGCTAACAGTATAAATAAAGTTATTAATAGAAAGACATACTGCACTTTAAATACCAAACAATGCCTCATAATACGTAGCAAACACCTCAGCTTTGCAACCTATTACATTTCTATATTCTTATCTTTGTTAATGAGCCATCATTCCCTGTGCTGCTGTGTGTTTTCTAAACCACTCATTACATGCAAATAGGGCTTCCCTGGTGGCTCAGATGGTAAAGCGTCTGCCTGCAATGCGGCAGACCCGGGTTCAATTCCTGGGTGGGGAAGATCCCCTGGAGAAGGAAATGGCAATCCACTCCAGCACTCTTGCCTGGAAAATCCCATGGATGGAGGAGCCCAATAGGCTACAGTCCATGGGGTCGCAAAGAATCGGACACGACTGAGCGACTTCATTTACATCTAAATAAACAATTTCAATTTTTTAAAAAATTATTTATCTATATATTTTTTGGCTGTGCTGGGTCTTCAGGGCTGCTCAGGCTTTTGCTCTAGTTGCGGAGAGTGGAGTCTAGTCTATAGCTGCTGTGAGCGGGCTTCTCCCTGTGGTGGTTTCTCTTGTTGCACAGGGCTCTAGGGTGCTGGGCTTCAGTAGTTGTGGCATGGAGGCTCAGTAGTTGCAGCTCCTAGGCTCTAAAGCACAGGTTCCTAGCTGTGCACACAGGCTTAGTTGCTCCTTGGCTTGTGGAAACTTCCCAGACCAGGGATCAAATCTATTTCCTACATTGGCAGGCACCCTCGTCACCACTGAGGGAATCCTCACCACGGAATTCCCTCATTTTTTTGTAGAAGAGTATTTCTGAGTTAAATAGGCTGAGTCCATCTGCTGGAAGCTTCCTTTTTCCTGAGTTAGCCAGAGCAGTATATCTTGGATGTTCTGAGACTTTATTGAGATGGGAGATTGGTTCCCATATCTGTTCTATATGCCTTTTTTAAAGCACCAAATATTGCAGTTAGTTTTGGTGCTTCCATCTGCTGGAAGCTTCCTTTTTCCTGAGTTAGCCAGAGCAGTATATCTTGGATGTTCTGAGACTTTATTGAGATGGGAGATTGGTTCCCATATCTGTTCTATATGCCTTTTTTAAAGCACCAAATATTGCAGTTAGTTTTGGTGCTATGATGAGCTCGTCTTTTTTTTTTTTTTTTAAGGCACTTTATTTCCTAATGATGGGTGATTCAGGAAGGAGTAGGCAGTATTCTTGTAGGCTGGCAAAGCTTTGTAGGCTGACAAAGAGTGGCTGGTTCCCTACGCATGAAGTGGCTGGCTCTGACAGAATAAAGCCAGAACTTCTCAGGCTGGCAGTATAATGTGGAATTAGAAAGGTTCTAGGATCAGAGATCAGCTTCCATGGCTATATTTTCTCCATAATGTTTTCTTCCCTAGAGTGTCATTATGTTGAGAAATCTGACAAATTTTGAGCTAAACCTTCAATATCATTTAAAGCACCACATTTCTCAGACCTTTGATGCCTTTGATCACACCGTTCCCTTTTCTTAGATAACGTTTCTCCTCAAGAATATAAAGCCTTACTGGAGTTTGAACTATTTGTTACTATTAACATAAAAGTTACAGTTACATAAAAGTATATTTTATTGGAATCTTCCTAACATAGCAGAGTCTAGTACACTAGGGTTGTAGTGGTAGAGAATACTGGTGTTTCCTCTTATTTTACAAATATATCCATCAAACTTAAGATGAACACGTGGCTGCCAAGCACAAATATTACATTTTTTAGCTTCTCTGTCTGCTAGATATGACCATGCAACTCAGTTTTGACCATTTGAGTATAAGTGAAAATAGCACAGAAAACTTCTGGGTGGTGTTCTCAAAGGGAATGAACGTGTCATCCATTTCTTGCTTTCTTTCTTTTTTTAAATTTCCTATTGCCTGAAATGCCCATAAGATAATTTAATGGCAGTAGCTGAAACAGGATCTTGGTCATAAATTGGAAGCTGTGTGTGCAAGGAGGCAAAACCACCATATCTGTCCTGGACTGCTTATGATTTTTTAGAAAATTTTGTTCCCAAACTTTATTTTTTTTAGTTTTTTCAATTTTATTGGAATATAGCTGATTTACAATTTTGTGTTAATTCCAGGTGTAGAGCAAAGTGATTCAATTATACATATACATGTATTCATTTTTTTCATGTTCTTTTCCCATATAGGTTATTACAGAATATTGAGCAGAGTTCTCTGGGTTATGCAGAGGTCCTTGTTGGTTAGCTATTTATATACAGTAGTGGTGTATGTTAATCCCAATCTCCTAATTTATCTCTTACTCTCAAGTTTCCCCTTTGGAAACCATAAATTTGTTTTCAAAATATGTAAGTCTGTTTCTGTTTTGTAAATAAGTTTATTGTATCATTTTTAAATTAGATATCACTTATGAGTGATATCCTATATTTGTCTTTGTCTGATTTACTTCACTTAGTGTGATAATCTCTGCGACTGCTTATGCTCGAAATGTTAAAGGACACAAAAAAGGTCACTTTGCCAACAAAGGTCCATATAGTCAAAACTATGGTTTTTCCAGTAGTCATATACCAGACGTGAGAGTTGGATCATAAAGAAAGCTGAGCACTGAAGAAATGTTTCTTTTGAACTATAGTGCTGAGAAGACTCTTGAGGGTCCCTCAGACTGCAAGGAGATCAAACCAGTCAATCCTAAAGGAAATCAGCCCTAAATATTAATTGGAAGGATTGTTACTGAAGCTGACGCTCTAATATTCTGGCCACCTGATGTGAAGAGCTGACTCATTAGAAAAGGCCCAATGCTGAGAAAGATTAAAGGCAAAAGGAGAAGAGGGCAGCAGAGGATGACTTGGTTAGACAGCATCACCGACTCAATGGACATGAATATGAACAAACTCCAGGAGACACTGGAGGACAGAAGAGCCTGGCGTGCTGCAGTCCATGGAGCTACAAAGAGTTGGACACAACTTAGACACTGAACAACAGTGGCAACAGAAAGGTATTTTATCTCTGAATGAAAGGTTGAGTAGGAAGTTCAGTCGTTGAAATGGACCCCTCTCTTCTACCTTGGCACTGTATGGCTGTCCCAAATAGCTTAGTCAGAAGCCCCAACCTGGAGCTCCTTGGACTTGGTTTGTCACACACGTTGATTGGTCCATATGTTATTTTAAAATTAAAATAATTGCCAACATTTATACCATAGCAGATTGCACATGAATATCCTTATATCTGGATCTCTTAAAATATTTTGTGATACAGCAAACCTCAGCCCCCATCTTGCTGCTGTTGCTGCTACTAAGTCGCTTCAGTTGTGTCTGACTCTGTGCGACCCCATAGACAGCAGCCCACCAGGCTCCCCCGTCCCTGGGATTCTCCAGGCAAGAACACTGGAGTGGGTTGCCATTTCCCTCCCCAGTGCATGAAAGTGAAAAATGAAAGTGAAGCCACTCAGTCGTGCCTGACTCTTAGCGACCCCATGGACTGTAGCCTACCAGGCTCCTCCGTCCATGGGACTTCCCAGGCAAGGGTACTGGAGTGGGGTGCCATTGCCTTCTCCGTGGCCTTCCGCAAATGACAGGAGTCAGTTACGCCTTTGAGTGGGGCACGCTCTCTCACACCCACCAGTTCAGACCAGCTTCACTCATTCGTGAGGCTGCCTGCCTGTGTGGCCATTTGAGTTGGTGACCTGCCATGTAGCATTCTAATAAAAATAGACTTCTATTACTGATGAACACATACTGCTTCACACTCATACATACTATTGAAATGGTCACAGTAAAGCCGTTTTACTGGAATTTTCTTCTCTTATGAGCTCTTCCAGGTCAGAAGCTAATTACCCTTTGCCCTTTGTCCTTTACATCCACTCTGCTGAAAACCACACTTTTAAACTGTTTTATGGCCTCTAATGTAATTGAAGACAGAACTAGGGGCATCCTGCCTGGGTTTAATTTCTCAAGCAGTTCTCAGCATGAATAACCCTTCCACAAAGAGGCAACTTTCTCTCATGGGTTCTCTTCAGCTCATTTTCCTAGGAGCCATGTTACCTTGCCTCTCTGCACAATAAATAGACCTTATTAATAATTAGAATTCTAGCCCAGTCTATCATAATTGGGAGAAAATCTCATCTTCACAACCTAATAAACACCTCAGAAAATAGCATCTTCATCTGACTTACAATTTATTTCTTTGTATGAAAAATACTGACACTTGGAATAAAAATTACCTAATGCATAGCTGAGAATTTGTTATTCAAAACAAGTTAAGATGACACTGATGTTTTTTTAATTGGAAAGAATCACAGAAAAATTTTAAGAGCACTTACCTTTGGATAGAGGGATGGGGGAGAAATGATGACTGTAAGGGACTACTTACAGTTTTTAACTTTCTAGGGTTTTTACTTTTTATATAACAATATATTTTGTTTACAAATTAAATGTCCCAATACAGAGATATCTGGGTGATGAGATTTTGAATACTTTACATTAAAAAAAAAACTTTTTTAAGCATGCTAATAGGAACTATAAGACATATTATGAAATAAACTTATAATACATATAAAACATTTTTATTTATTAACTAAAACCTTTATCTCCATATGAACATATACATATGTGAAAGTATTGAAAATGAGCTACCAACAGGGCAAAACAAAAAAAAAAACAAAAGGAGACCATCATGTGTACTTTAAGTACCTTTATATTGCTTTATTTTTTCTGACGTTCATGTTACTTGTATAATTTTTAAAATTAATCAAAAATGTAATCATAACCTTGACCAATAATTCCATTTGTGAGACTATAATAAATATAGTAAAATACAAAAATATTCAACTTGGTAATAAAACAAAAGAATTAGAAAAAGTGCTAGGAGAAGATACATCAAATGTTACTGTTATTGTGTCACACAAAGCATTATTTGAAAATGAAAGGTTTTTATAGCTTTGCAATCATTGGGTCCACTCTGCAGTGTATAATATGAAGAGCATAAAATACCGTGGAACCAAAGTATACCAAACTGTTTTTTTTAATATCTAGGAAATTAATATTTTGTCAATTGGAACCAACTTCAAATTTATCTCAGAATATACTTATGAAAATTTTTAAAGGTACCCAAACTTAAATGTAAGTTGAACATTAGAAACAAATAGAAACTAGAAACAAGTGAATATTAGAAACAAGTGGAATAATATTCAACAGTCATGGCATTTTCATGTAGCTATTTCAACGTAAATTTGCTTATAAAGAAAGAGTAAAGTCTTCCATGTTCTCAGAGAATATGGACTCATCTCATTCTAGAAATTCTAGTTGGTAAAAGTGAAATATACTTTCTCCATAATCACAAATATATTCACTAGAAAACTCCTGCTAAATGACTTTCATTTTACTGAAGTTAGCCTCTGATTGGTGCTCTTTACCTTTCTTTTTTTCCCTATTCATTTGTTTAAATGTGGTTTTATTTAAAAGTTTTCTTCTTTCTACTACTTTTGGTATTTTTCTAGCACAGCAGTGAAAACGATGTGCCTTTTAGACATTATTTTGACAAATTCAAGCAAGACTTTTATCTTCAAGGGCTTTCTTGCATCATTCTTCCCCTGAAAAAAGTCTAAGTTTTCTGATTTGCCCATTCATAGTATTAAATTCCCAGTGGCTCAGCGGTCAAGAATCTACCTGCAATGCAGGAGACGCATATTGCTAACTAAAGAAATATGGAGAAAAAAGAGATTTAACTCCCAGTCTAGGAAACAGTAGAAACTCACTGAGATGGTCAGGGTTGCTTTAGGTGTGTCGAGGTGTTGATGCTTCTTCCATCAGGTCAGAAAAAGTCAAAGTGTTAGTTGCTCAGTCATGTCTGACTCTTTGCAACCCCATGAGCTGTGAACCACCAGGCTCCTCTGTCCATGGGATTCTCCAGGCAACAACACTGGAGTGGGTTATCATTCCCTTCTCCAGGAGCTCTTCCCAACCCAGGCATTGAACCCAGGTGTCCCATATCATGGGCAGATTCTTCACCATCTGAACCACCAGGGAAGCCCATACCTCAAAGACCTGGACAAATAATTGTGTAGTTTGAGAAAACACTCTTTATGTAAGTTGAAATGGGGAGCTACTATTTATGCTGAGACCCTTTGTCAGAGTGTTTCTTTCTATCCACTGGGAAACCTATATTCCATCCCCAAACAAATTCTTATAGCTTCAAGTAAGCCAGAAAAGAGAAATTCAATCCCATACATTTTCTTTGCTCTATCCTAGGGAAATATTATTCTACCTCAACAAATGAGATGTGTGTCATGGTACATGAAAGAATAAAAAGATATGCATATTTATGTATATAGCATTCATGCAAGATATTTGGAAAGTTCACTCTTCAAAATGGTTGAAATTAAAGTACTCTTTTTTTTTTTTTTTAAAAAATGGGCAAGCTTAATGTTGACAATTTGATAGGGAGAAAAAAGTATAGAGGTACAGGTGTTCTCCTTAACCTAACACTTCTTTATTTTTCATTGCTTTCTGGGTCTTTCACATTTGCATTTAGAAAGAAGAAAAAATAACAAATCAGCCTCTTCAGTAGATGCTTTACATATTAGTATAAATTAAAAGTAAGAGACTTCGCAAAGAAGAAAAAAAAAGAAAGGCAGGGAAATGTGACTCCTTCCTCTAAAGGCTATTCGTGTGTCTTACAACTGATTGGTTGTGCTTGTGTCTTTACATCAAGGTTAGATTAAAGAGGGTTTTTGTTGTGTTTTTTTTTTTTTTTTGGAGAAATGGAATGGGAAAAAAAAATAAGTGGAAAGTCAGCTATGAATATCTTCAAGTCTTTAATATATTAAGAGCAATATCAAGGCATAATGTTAATGTTTTGCCTTGCTCCAAACCATTCACTCTTTATAAGTATAATAAAATCAATACAAGGTTTATGTTACTGAATTCACTTCTTTGTGTAGAAAAGTGTTCCATAATGCCCTACTCAGAAGTCTTTTCAGATGCGAAGATGGAAAAGAGGCTTCTTTTTTTTTCTTTCAGCAAAAAATCATTAATATATTCAAGGTTTAACTTTCCTTTTACAAGTGTTTCTGAGTATACCATATGGCACTAGTTAGATCGGAAGGTTTTCATTTGCTTTTTAAAAATCTGAGTGAGGTTTCCTTTCATAAGCTCATACATACTGGTTATTTTTTAATAAGCATAAAACCTCTATATAACACCCAATGCATGATTTAACAGGAAGGAATGAAAAAATACATAGTGATATAATAATTGGCTCATTTAGTTAAGAGCTGCTTTGAAGCTTAATAGTAAAGGATAAGCAGTCATTAGCTTATTAGCTCAAGTTGGACTCAGTACTTATTTTTTAAAGTAAGTTGGAATATATATCTTGACAAATTGTAAAATGCCTCTCTCCCTTTCAGTGCCCCCTCCCTACTTCTGTATTCACGAAGAGGAGTGAGCCTGTTCCTGCCAACTGAGTCAGTTGGGATGAAAACGTTAATGTATTGGAGCAGATGTGTGTCAACATCACCCTGCAGAAAAAAGGTTGTCTGTACCCTGCATTGGCACAGCATCCCAAAGTAAAAGCCACTAAGATTCTATAATTCCATTAGAATTCTCCTACAAAATCACAGTTGAAGACTATAATATAGAAGATCAAAAATTTAAATGTACTTGGTGAAATAATTCATAAACAGGCCCTCCTGACTCTTATGAAGGAAGGAAGCACCAAACAAAGATACATCAGAACACTCTTCAGAAAATGTGAGTAGCAACTGTACTAATTAAAAGGTAGTCTTTCTTGACCTTTATTATATTTTTGATAAAGAAACTAGTATAATGACCTATCATTGACACATTTAGGTAAATTGTCTCTTTTCCAATTTTGAATGGCCTGATTTTTTTCTCTACCAGAGTTTCAATTTATTTTATGTTAATTTCTAAACAGTCATTTACTCCTTACTCATAGAAAATTTGTCTGGTTTTCAATATATATATTTTTCCAGTAAAATTAATGAAATATTATTGTATCTAAATGTAGGGAGAACATAGAAAGTGAAAATATTGGAATGTGCAAAGCAAAGCAACTAAGTTCTTCAGTAATAGGCACAGAATTTCCTCAGGGATTACATAATCCTAAAACTGACATTTAAAAGAATAAATGGCACATACAGTGTTGATCTGATTTTTATAATTTTATCTACCTCTATATTCAATAAATATTAATTGAGCACATATTATTTAAAGTTCTAATGGGTGATGCGAAGATTGTAATTCATAACCTCAAAAAACTAACAGTCCATGAAGAAAGGAGACAGGTACAGTTATACAAATTACAGTAGAGACATACGCAAAGTTATAGCAGCAAATAACTGGTTATTCAAAAGACGTGACTTTGAATGACTTTTGGAAGAATAATAAGAATTATCCTGGTGGAGACAGGGGGGAAAATGGAAGAAACTTGAAGGTGGTGAGAGTACTTGCTATTTCACAAACTAGGGAAAGGTCGTAGCTGATATGCCTTGCATATCAATGTGGTAGATTAATGTGAAGGGAAGTTAGATGGAAGTTGCAGATAATTTAAGACTTCACATATAATCTTTGCATGCCTGGTCTTTATTCACCCAACAGAAAAGCACCAGAGGGTTTTAAGCAGAGGAGTAACAAAATTAGATGACAGCAATATGGAGGTAGGTCCACTGGAATGAGCATTTAGAAGCAGCCACTGCAGTAATTTAGGTAAAAGTAAATAAATAAATAAAGGGAACACGAGGTAACCAGTGGCAGCAGAGATACAGAGAAAATATGTAAGAAGGAAAAAGGAGAGACTGTGGTGATAATGGTGTCCAGTGGAGAAGCTTTCCAAGTTCCCTCTGCTCTGACTTGGGAGAGATTGGTGATAGCACTAGGCTTCCAACTGGGGAGTATAGGAAGAGGATCAGGTTTATAAGTTTATAATAAAGAGGAGCTTTACAAGTTGAGTTTAAGATACTTCTAGAACATATAGTACAAATATTCAGTAGGTATTTGAGTAGATGTGACTTCAACAGAGAAGTCAGAGCTTTGGGAGAATCTTTAGCATATAAGTGGTGAGGGTAATTCAAAAAAAGAATATATATCAAAGCTCACAAGACAAGAAGAGTGTATATGCAAGAAGAAATGAGGGCTGACATCATGCCGCTTAGAACACCAGTATTTAAAAGGAACAGATAGAAAGACTGATTAACTGAGTTAAATATCTAGACAAATGTTTAATAACATAAGTAAAGGTGTTAGTTGTTCAATCATGTCCAACTCCTTGTGATCCCATGGACTATAGCCTGCTAGGCTCCTCTGTCCATGAAATTCTCCAGGCAAGAACACTGGAGTAGGTTGCCATTTCCTTCTCCAGGGGATCTTCTCAACCCAGGGATTGAACTCATGTCTTCCACATCACAGGCAGATTCTTTGCTATCTGAACCACCTGGGAAGTCCATATTAACTATGTAGTTGGTGACTTTGAAGAGAGGAGTTTCTGTGGGGTAGAAGGAGCAAAAATCAACCTAACTGTACCAAAGAATGAATAGCAAGTTTCAATATAGGTCGGCAGATCAAAATAGTGTGCTGCTGCTGCTGCTGCTGAGTCGCTTCAGTCGTGTCCGACTCTGTGCGACCCCAGAGACGGCAGCCCACCAGGCTCCGCTGTCCCTGGGATTCTCCAGGCAAGAACCCTGGAGTGGGTTGCCATTTCCTTCTCCACAAAATAGTGTATATTGTAAAAAAAAACAAAAAACAAAGTTGGTCTGCTGGACAATAAAATATAATCACAGAATTTTCCTACATTTTCTGAAAATGTGAGAAGATACAAGCATTCTATAGAAATTCCTAGGAGGAGAGATATTAATTTGTTCAATCCATTGAAATATTTATTTAAAAATAAGAAGGACAATTTATATTAATTCTAATAAAAATGAGAAGTGAAGTGACTTGGCAAGCAAAGGAGGAAGTCAGATAAAAATGGGATGCAGTGAGAGAGATGAAACTAAAATAGCTAAATTTAAGATTTTGAAAGCAAATGTGTTCTCTCTTTGTAAAGGTGTAAGATGTGGCTATGGATGCATGAGTGCCTGTATGCTAAGTCACTTCAGTCATGTCCAACTCTGTAACCCAATGGGCTGCAGCCCACCAGGTTCCTCTGTTCATGGGATTCTCCAGGCAAAAATACTGGAGTGGATTACCGTTCCCTCTTCCAGGGGATCTCCTCGACCCGGGAATCAAACCCAGGTTTTCTGCATTGAAGGCAGATTCTGTATCACTGAGTCACCAGGAAAGAATATGTCAAAATGGAACAGAAAAAAAAAAATGATATTTGAGTTGAAAAGGTATAGAACTGTTACACAAAAGTGGTAGCCTCACTAATATTTTTGGAGTTTCCCAAAATGATGGGGAAAGCTTGAAGTAAGGAAACCTTGATTCTGATACCAAAATCATCAAAGTTGTAGGATGCCAACAATAAAGTAAATCAGTTCAGTTCAGTGGCTCAGTCATGTCCGACTCTTTGCGACCCCATGGACTGCTGCACGCCAGGCTTCCCTGTCCATCACCAACTCCCAGAGTAAATAAATGACATTAATATGAAGGGGATCTCATCTAAAAGCAAAGATGATAGTGAAAACTAGGATCTAGAAAATAGTTGACTGTATTCCCCTGACCAAGCATATGCATGGGTGGATAAAGAGAAGTTTCTCCTAAAAAAAAAAAAAAAAAAAGCTGAAATGGGGACCACAGTTTAGTGTTAGAGCCAAATTTGGTAAGGGCTACTTGGTTTTAGGAAAGGCAGAGGAAACAGAGATCAAATTGCCAACATCCGCTGGATCATGGAAAAAGCAAGAGAGTTCCAGAAAAACATCTATTTCTGCTTTATTGACTATCATGAAATTAAAAGACGCTTACTCCTTGGAAGGAAAGTTATGACTAACACAGATAGCATATTAAAAAGCAGAGATATTACTTTACCAACAAAGGTCCATCTAGTCAAGGCTATGGTTTTTCTAGTGGTCATGTATGGATGTGAGAGTTGGACTGTAAAGAAAGCTGAGTGCCAAAGAATTGATGCTTTTGAACTGTGGTGTTGGAGAAGACTCTTGAGAATCCCTTGGACTGCAAGGAGATCCAACCACTCCATCCTAAAGGAGGGCAGTCCTGGGTGTTCATTGGAAGCACTGATGCTGAGGCGGAAACTCCAATACTTTGGCCACCTCATGTGAAGACTTGACTCATTGGAAAAGACCCTGATGCTGAGAGGGATTGGGGGCAGGAGGAGAAGGGAACGACAGAAGATGAGATGGCTGGATGGCATCACCAACTCAATGGACATGAGTTTGGGTAAACTCCAAGAGTTGATGATAGACAGGGAGGCCTGGCGTGCTGGGATTCATGGGGTCGCAAAGACGACTGAGTGACTGAACTGAACTGAACTGAGGGCTTTCCTGATGGCTCAGATGGTAAAGACTCTGCCTGCAATGCTGAAGACTTGGTTTCAATCCCCAGGTTGGTAAGATCCCTTGGAAAAGGAAATGGCAACCCACTCCAGTATTCTTGGCTGGAAAATTATGTGGACAGAGGAGCCTGTGGGGACAACAGTCCATGGGGTCGCAGAAAGCTGGACACAACTTAGTGACTAAACAACAGAGAAAGTCTTGTGATCTAAGAGTATACAAATTCATGTCAAAACAAGCCAATGGAGCAAATGCTCATGCTTCCTCAGGTAAGTCTGTCTCTGTCTAACACAGCTCTTTTGGTCATTGTTGCTTACTCTCGCTTCAAGGAGGCTAGCATCTCTCTCATTTTGCTAGTAGGTACTGAGCACTTACTAATCACTCTTGAGATGATTATTAGTTCAATCAAATAGCCTAAAAGTTAGTCCCTAATGTTCTTGACTCAGATTCTTGACTCTCAGAGCTTGAGGGTCCAGGTGGCCTAGTTCATTAAGCAGGCTGCCTTCCTAAAGCTTTGAGATCTATTATTTTAAAAATGTTATTGCTAGTAGTAATAACCAAATTTATTCTGAGACTTGATATAATTCAATTAAACAAGGGTATTGCACTTAGCAAATTGAAAGAAATTCTTTTTTAAATCGTTGTTAGCCAATTAGTATAATTGGGCTTAATTTTATGTTGAGCCTCTTATTCTATAGATGAAATCCATTGAAATTTTTTCCTCTTATATTAAGGCAGGCACAACAACAAGCTATTCAACTTTCAGACCATACCTTGCCATCTGCTTAGTTCAAATGGTTGTGTGAATTCATCTCTTGTTAGGTTTTATTAAGCTGGCACCAACATAACATTTTAACCTCTAAACACAGGAAAAGCAACAAACAGGTGAAGATCAACAAACACTGCAGGAAGATTTTAAATAACTAATCAGATGGAAGAAATGTCTAAAAAGAGCAGGCAGGAAAATGGAATGCCAACTGTTGTAGCCACAAGCTTGAGAAGGTGGGAATAGATGGCTGCCTGCCAAGTAAACCTCAGGCCCTGGAAATCTGATGTGTTATTACAAATAGAGGCAGTGGCTCAGGCACGCTTGTGTGCACACACACACACTCTCTCACTCTCTCATCGGAAAGCAACAGCAAATTTTAATCAGGGACCTGTGAAAACCTTCAGGGTTTTGCTGCAGAACTTGCACACCCTAGATTTAAGTTGAAGAGAAAGCTTTATAAAGAATGTTCAGTAAGAATGGATTTAAGACTCAGAAAGATTAGGGTGAAAATCCTGAGTTCCTCACTAAAAGTACTTGCCTTACATAAGTACTTTAAACCTTTTAAAATTTCTACTTCCTCAGTTTTAAAACAGGAATCAAAACCAGCCCTTCCTTATATCCCAGTTGTTGTGGAGAACGAACAAAGGAATGTAGAAAGCACTTCTCACATCCTGGCAAATGTCCATTAACATGATGCCTTCCATAGTTTTTATTATGTCCATTTCCAATCTTGTCCCTCTTTGTCCTTTAACATAATGACACTTTCATTTGGCTTGCCCTGCCTTTCAAACACTGCTCTAGTTTCTCCTTCCTGCCAATGCAAGCCTCCATATAATTCAGATACCTCTCTTCCCAAATAAGATAAGTTTTTGGTCTTTTCCCCCTTAAACTGTATTTCTTTCTTCTTCTAAAAGCCATCTCTCTTTCTCTGTGTTCACCTTTTGGCCAATTTCAATCCTTAACTAAATTCCAAGTACTTTCTTTCACTGAACTCCTCTACTGGTCACTTATTTAGCACTCTCAGAATTTCTATAACATTTAAGAAATTCATCAGAAGATACGTTATTGGTCAATAAACCAATTTTTATTTTTAAATGTATACCCTCCATGGTTTGTATTTTTAGTACTCAAGATTTAGACCTCTCCATAGTTTTAACTTTATCAGGACACAAACTGAAATCCTCTTAGATATGCTACAAATGCTTTCCCTCATTCACTGGCAGTTTAATGAAACTTGTAGTTTATTGGACATTACAAATAGTCCAATTTCTACATTTTCTTTCTCACAATTTCATAATTTGTGGCCCTAGTGGTAAAGGGCATGCCTGCCAATGCAGGAGACATAAGAGATGTGGGTTCGCTCTCTGGGTCGGTAAGAACCCCTGGAGGAGGAAATGGCAACCCACTCCAGTATACTTGCCTGAAGAATCCCCAGGGACAAATGAACCTAGCAGGCTACAGTCCACCGGGTTGCAAAGAGCTGGAGAGGACTGAAGCCACTTAACACACTCATACACTAAACAGTGGAGAAAAATGAGAAATATCTTTGCAAATGACTTTCCAATGATAAACTTTCACAGAAACATATGTTTATAATAAAATTGTCAATTATGCTAATATAAGATGTAAAGTAAGTACTTAATCATTCAGCAAATATTTTTGTGCCCCTACTCTTTGCCAGACACTACTTTGAGCTCTGAAAATAGAACTGTGAACCAGAGTGGTAAGGTCTTATAAGTTAATTAATGAATAATTAATATATTTCAAGAGAGTGGTAAATGCAAAAGAACAAGACATACTATAGAATGATTGACAATGTAGGGGTTAGATGGAATTATCAGGGGAGTCAATGTAGAGATGACCCTTGAGCTGTCTTGTATGAGGTGAGGTGAAGTCACTCAGTCGTGTCCGACTCTTTGTGACCCCATGGACTGTAACCTACTAGGCTCCTCTGTCCATGGGATTCTCCAGGCAAGAATACTGGAGTGGGTTGCCATTTCCTTCTCCAGGGGATCTTCCCGACCCAGGGATTGAACCCGGGTCTCCCGCATTGGAGGCAGACGCTTTAACCTCTGAGCCACCAGGGAAGCCCCGTCTTGTATAAAAGAAGGGTACATTCCAGAAAGAAATATTAGTAAGTGCAAGGATTGTGAGGTAAAGTTAAGCTTATATGTTCAAGAAAGGCAGCTGAGAGCATGGTATAAGAAAAATATATCAAGAGATCATGTAGAACTTCATAAGCTTTTTTAAGGGAAAGGAAACCATTAAGTGGAGAAAGAAATGGCAACCCACTCCAGTATTCTTGCCTGGGAAATCCCTTGGACAGAAGAGCCTGGCAGGCTACAGTCCAAGGGGTTGCAAAGAGTCAGACACAACTTAGTGACTAAATAACAGCAAGCCATTGAAGGGTTTTAAGAAGAAAGTTGATATGATATGATACAAAATTTTCAAAGATCTCTTTAGGCTCCACTGGAAAAAATTCGAGGACAATGATAAAAAATCAAGGAGATCATTTAATAGGGTATTGCAGTAGTTCAGGTGATAGGTTATAGCAGTGTGGGCAGGATTATAACAGTAAAATTGCTGAAAAATACCTGAATATTGCAAGTTCTTGGAATGTAATCAACAGCATTGTTGATGGATTGAATGTTGAGGAGGAAGGACATGTCATCTGAGCGACTCAATAAAGGGTAATCACTAAGATGGGAAGATTGCATGAGGAGGAGGATTTAAGGAGAAGGGGATAATCAAAAGTTAATTTTGTGATTTTGTAGCCAGTTTTTCCTCCTTTCATGTCTAGTAAATTTGTATCTTTTTTTTAAATCTGATTTGTCAATTTTTAAATTTTACCTATAGGTAACAAGCTTCTCATTTGTAAGCAAAATTGTCTTATAATCTTTTTCTGAGAAGTATTTATAGTTCACTCTGTTACCTCATTTTTCTTTTAGTGTTTTTCCTTCATTGTGACTTATTTCCTGTATTCCTGGTTATCTTAAAGTATGGGATGGAAACATATATATTGGTAGTTATAAGAGGCTTTGTTATTGATGTTCAGTTGCCAAGTTGGATCTAACTCTTTGCCTCCCTATGTACTGCAGCACACCAGGCTTCCCTGTCCTTCACTATCTCCCAGAGTTTACTCATATTCATGTCCATTAAGTAGGTGATGCTAATTAACCATCTCATCCTCTATTGCAACTCTTCTCCTTTTGCCTTCAATCTTTTAAGAAACTTAGGATGACTGCAACCACCTCCAGAGGGAATTTGTGATTCATTCTGCCAAGTTTCCAGAGGTAACAGTGATCCACAATCCCTTTAAACTAAGTTCAAGACCAGAGGTTTTCCCTAGATAATCCAGTCAACTCAAAATCATGCTGAAATTTCATGTGAGAGCTTTTCCCTTCCTATTTTACCTTCTCTCCAAGAAGTGAAGTTCTTTGGGATCCCAAGCCATTATTGAGAAACAATTCTCGTGTTAGACTCTCAAATTTGGGGGGGGTTCTAAATTTTGATTACTGTTCTGCTCATCTTGCAACAGCTGCCATGCTCATTTCCCTCTCCCGATTTTCATTTTATCTCTACATTTGACTTGACAATTCCTTGAGATTTTTGTTGCTTTTTAGATGACTCAGAATTATGTCTTCTCTACTTTTTTTAGCTATCTGGATGAGGAAAGGGAGAAAGATTGGTCCAAGTATCTAAACAATCATTATGTGAAAAAAAAAGTGAAATGTTTCATTTTATGCATGTAAGGGATTACATGCCTATTATAAAACTAATGGAGATGTCAAATGGGAATGTGAATATATGAGTCTGAAGTTCTCAGAAGAGTCCAGAATTGAAGATATCATTTAGGGAGACATTAACATATGGAGGTCATTTAAAATCATGGGATCAAATGAGACCATTTAAAATGTGAATGTAAATAGAGAAGAAGTCAAAGGTCAAGAATCAAAGCCTCTGTACTACTGAGGTCAGAATGAGAAAGAGAAGGCTAGCAAAGACTAAAAAGAAGTAGCCAATGGAACATGAGGTTAAACCAGGATATCATGGTGTATCTACATTTAAGAGAAGAAAATATTTCAAGAAGGGAAATACTGACTGAGTGAATTAGAATAATGAAGAATCTATTAATTGTAACGATATGGAACTCACAGACGAAAACATTTTCAGGAAACAGTGTGACTAAAACCTTACTAGAGTATTCTGAGAAGATACTATAACAAGACGAGGTGGAGACATTAAATGCTGACAACTCAATACTAATTCTCTGTGAAAGACAGAGGGGAAATGAGGCGGGAGATACAGTAGAATTTATTTATGTATTTATTTTTAAATATGTATTTAATTTATTTATTTTGCTGTACTGGGTCTTAGTTGCAATATGAGGGATCTTTATTTGTGGCATGCAAACTTCTAGTTGCAGGAGGTAGAATCTAGTTCTCTGACCAGGGATTGAACCCAGGGTCCTGGCATTGGAAGTGCAGAGTCTTAGTCACTGAACCATGAACTAGGTGAGGGGTATTTTTAAATAGAAAATGACATGATTGTTTTCTTATTAAACTGATCTGGTTGAAAGGGAGGAACTGGTGATGTTTGCGAGAGGAGGAATAGCTGCAAGTGTAAGGTCTTTGAATGGGCAAGAGGGGAGAGAAACAGGAGTGCATGGCATTCAGAACATTTCTTCCATTATGATTAGGAAGGGAAGCAAAGCAAGTGAGCTAAATTCCATGTAGGTTGCTACAGCTGATGGCAAGAATTTATGTTTTCATTGAATTTGTTGGTCTTCACAGAGGATTAGATTTACTTCCCAAACATTTCTTATCTCTGATAAGAAATTGCATGTTGGAAAAGAACACAGAGAAACATGTTCAGAAGAGAGTGACTATGGTTAGAAGAGGGTCTCAAATTTGTGTTACAATAATGAGTACAGGAACTGGGTGTATTCAGGAAAAATCTTTGGGAAGATATGCTTCAGAGAGCCCAAGTGTAGTCATGAGGCCAAGAGGGTAGTCTTTTTTGTGTGTGTGGCTCCAGAACATAGAACTATGACCAGTGGATAGAATTTAGAGGGAGGTAGATTTCAGTTCATAATAGAAATGAACTTTGTAACAACCAGAATATCACAAGTGTGAAGTTGTGAAGTTTCTTTCACTGAAAGTGTTCCAAGAGCTGGCTGACCTCCAGGACAGTGTGGTGATAATGCTTACACTGAAATGAGAAATAATAGTCGACACTTTGAATCTGTACCTGAAGTGAGTTCTGTGAATTCAATGACTGTTTCATCTTTTCAGATCATTTCTCAGAGATGTTTTTTTTTTTCCTTCCTTATGTTTTGCTGTCAACTGAAGCATTGTAATATCTTTATTGTTTTCAATGAAGATTTTGAAAAAAATATTGTGGGGAGATAAAGGAAATATAACTCAGATTGTTTTTATGGTCATATTTTGCAAGCTTTACAGACGAAATATGTGGTATAATAGAATTCTTCTAGGTTTGTCAGAAAAACTAGAGGAATCACATACCCAATTTCCAGTTTCTCCTTCTCCTTTTAATGCTTTTGAACTTGAGTCTGTGCATAAGATGCTTCAATGGGGTTATTGCTTAATTAATTAGAGACAAGAGAAGAATAAAATTTTAAAGAGGGAATGGTAGATTACAGAGTCGGCTGTTCAGCAATGACATGAACTAATTTGACAATTGAAGGGTCAGTACCTGCAAAAGTAAGGACACTGCTTACAAGCATTAGCATCCAACTAGCAACAATGTGCACGCCAGGATAATGAACTTAAAACAATAGTAATTAGCAGGCTAAGACAAAGGATTAAAATTAAAAATGAATGGCACAGTGCTTTTTGCTTGCTTGTAAAACAGCATTAAGCCAACTTAATCCATTTTAATTCATTGTGAAACCTGCAGTGCAAATGAGATGGATTCAAGGGTCAGGTTCAGCTCCTGAGAAAGTGCGATACATTCACCTGTGACAATTCTTTCTGGAATGATAAAGTAAGGGAAGTCTCTTAAGAACTCTGAATGACTCCATAAGGTCCCCAGAGATCAGGTGTCAAAGTTGTCTATCAGATGCCTGAAAGGAAAAAAAGGGAAGCATTACTCAATGCTATTGTGAGACAGTTGTCATTGACTGATCAGGCCTTTGAAGCACGCTTTCACAGTCAATGAAACCACCTGAATAGATGAAAGCCAGACAGCTTCTGACAAACAAGAGTCTATGGAATATTCATTGTGCATCTGGGAGGGAAAGATTAATGTATTAGAAATTAAAATGGGACCAGAATGTATGATCTTGCTCTAACACTCGGCCAGACCTGTGTCACCCACTGCTAGTGCCTGAAGTCGACAGACAATTCTGCCAAGGTAACTGAGAATCATTAAGCCTCCTGCTATTGTGCATGGTGAATAATAAAACTTTCCTCCTATTCTTTGCCTGGAGCTGACGATGAATAATTCTGGAGCTATTTGCAATGTTAACAGCACCTATCTTACCCATCCAAGCCTTTACGATAAGGATGGAAATATGCATTTCAACAGTCTGTACAGATACTGATTCACAGGCATTTCAAAGGACACCTGTCACTCAACTGAAGGACCTGTCAGTCTCCAGTGTATGATGGTGCCAAGAAAATGGCCAAAAAGATTATCTGTACTTTATTTCTCCCCTTTTTCAGATTAAAACACTGTTACATTTGCCATAGACTGACAAGTGATTTACACTGGCAACTGTAACATGTTTAAGACTAGACAAAAAGCTATTCTCTTAGGCAGGCGTATTCTTCCCAGGTTTACAACTGTATCAAATATAATATCACAAATGTGATCTAGACCATACAGAATGTCATTATGCTGGATATTAGAAACACTTAATCTGTTTGCTGACATAAAGGTGACATTGATAGAGTTGTATTTTTGACGTCAGTACCCAAGTAAATTTACTTTTAGGAGATTACAAGTAGGCCGGTGTCCTTAGAGTGTGACCCACTTGTATTGGACAACTTCATTAAAGTTATATGTGAGCAACTGAAGACTTTTCTTCATCCATATGTCATTGACAGTGCTCTTTAAAAATAGAACAACCTCCATAATCAACAGAAATTTATGTCACTTATTCCAAAAGTTAAAATTCAGCTACCAAAGAGACTCTGAATGTTTGTCCCCCTGGATGAAATTATGAACGCTATATAAATTTCCAGAGACGTTCATAGTTTTATTCCCCTGAACAAACACTGTGACTCTCATTAGGATCCCATTTTTATTCTACCTCTTTTGACTGCAGTTAAATTTGTAATTAAATTAAATTTAAATTAATAAACATCAAAGAGGTCTACTTTCCTCACCCCTGCTGAAGTTCATGAGCGCTCTTCTTTCTTACCAGAGTGTCATGGGTCTCCTCTTTATTTCATGAAGGTAATGAGCCTTTTACACTCCCTGTTGACTACAAGGCAGTTCTTGGAATATGTTTTAATGGTACTCATGTACAAAAGAAAGCTTGTATTTGGTACATTAAGCAACTGGGCTGTGGATTTTTTTGGCCTCTGGCTGTTGAGTTATCCCTCTCTTCCTTCTTCCAATGTAGTCTTAAAATTAAGTCTTTGGCCTTTTTTCCAATGTCATTTCATAGGATACATTATAAACCAGGGAGCTGTTCTGTCAAGCATCTGTCCCAAATATCTCTAGCATCAAGGGCTACATTGAAGAAATTTAAAACTAAATGTATTGCTTTTCTGTAGATGATAGATAGGTGATATAGATAGATATGTGATCTTGATCTTGGAAACCTAAACATGATCTTCTAATCTGAATTTCCCAAAGTCATACAACTATTGTAAAGTTGCAAAAATTTCATTAAAATCACTAATAGTGATATAACATAGTTAAAATATTGAAACAGTCTCTCATGAAACACTGTTATAGTAAAAGTGGATGAAGCAAAGAGATAAAACAAGAATTGCCTTGGGCAGAGAATACAATGCTGGCCTATAGCTAGATTCACAATACTGTGGGCTATGAACATTTTCAAGAGGATTTGATAAACCTCTAATTTTCTCTTTACAGTGGCTTTTTAAAAAATTCAATCAAACTTTATGACCCAGTCATTGCAAATAATTTTTCCAGAATTAATTTCTGAAAAAGAGATTTTTGAAATCTCTAAATATTTTCATTGACCATGAATTGTTTGAAATGCTTTCTCCAGCATTCTGCCTGTAGAAAATTATGAAACAAAGATATCAGATCCCAGTAACACACCAAGCTATTCTATGGCTTTGTAGAGCACTAGAATATGAGTCAGGACTTCCCATGTGGCGCTAGTGGTAAAGAACCCACTTGCCAATGCAGGAGACATAAGAGACATGGGTTCAACCCCTGGGTTGGGAAGATCCCCTGGAGGAGATGGCAATCCACTCCAGTATTCTTACGTGGAGAATCCCATAGGCAGAGGAGCCTGGCGGGCTACAGTCCATGGGGTAGCAAATAGTCTGAAGCGACTTAGCATGCATGCAGGATTTGAGTCAACTATGCATTCTCCAGAGATTCTAATTTTAAGTAGTTTTCCTTCACACTGCTCTTTTCTTTTACCTAAACGTCTGTGTTTTAATTTAAATTCTCAGTGTTTAATGAGTGAGAGTTCCTCTTTCCATCATACTTAGTATCAATTTATGGAATACTCATTTATTTAATTTTCACAGCGTTCTGTTGAGGTTCTATTATTATCCCCATTTTACAATTGTGAAAACAATCCAAGTTCATGCACTTAGATTTAAGTGGCGCTTGTGGTAAAGAACCTGCCTATCAGTACAGGAGACCTAGAGACATAAGAGACACATGTTTGAACCCTGGGTTGGGAAGATCCCCTGGAGAAGGGCATGGCAACCCACTCCAATATTCTTGCCTAGAGAATTCCATGGACAGAGGAGCCTGTCAGGCTATAGTCCATAGGGTCACAAAGAGACGGACACAACTGAAAGCACTTAGCATGAAGCCAGTTTGACTCCAGAGGATATGCTCTAAGCTATGAATCCAGACTTATTTGTGAGAGGTACCATTTATTAGCATGAACTTACAGCTAGGAAGTCATTAGGCAACATGATACATAAAAGTTATCATACCTTTGACTATTATCTCCTTGAGTAATAAGCTTAATCATCTTATAATATTTAATTACATAATTTACATTCTCTAATTAGTGGATATTTAAACAATAATAAAGAGAAGGCAATGGCACCCCACTCCAGTACTCTTGCCTGGAAAATCCCATGGACGGAGGAGCCTGGTAGGCTGCAGTCCATGGGATCGTGAAGAATCAGACACGACTGAACGACTTCACTTTCACTTTTCACATTCATGCATTGGAGAAGGAAATGGCAACCCATGCCAGTGTTCTTGCCTGGAGAATCCCAGGGACAGGGGAGCCTGGTGGGCTGCTGTCTATGGAGTTGCACAGAGTCGGACATGACTGAAGCGACTTAGCAGCAGAAGCAGCAAACAAGAATAAAGCTAGGTCAGTTTAATAACGTCCTTCAAAATGTTTATTAAAATGATATCAACAAAGGGAGAAAAAATATTTTCTCAACCCTGTGTGTTACTTCATTACCGTTATTTACTGGACTTTGCATTTTCCTTAGTAAAGCCTATTTCTACTACCTCCCATGGACAACTGATCTAACATTCAGAGCTGGCTGACATTGCATTTGTAGTGTTTAATCACTAGAGCACAACAGAATAATATAATTTGTGTCCACTGAAATATAGATCAATCAAATATCAATTCAAGAGAAATCTGTATGCAGGTCAGGAAGCAACAGTTAGAACTGGACATGGAACAACAGACTGGTTCCAAATAGGAAAAGGAGTACGTCAAGGCTGTATATTGTCACCCTGCTTATTTAACTTATCCCTTGGACTGCAAGGAGATCCAACCAGTCCATTCTGAAGGAGATCAACCCTGGGATTTCTTTGGAAGGAATGATGCTAAAGCTGAAACTCCAGTACTTTGGCCACCTCATGCGAAGAGTTGACTCATTGGAAAAGATTCTGATGCTGGGAGGGATTGGGGGCAGGAGGAGAAGGGGATGACCGAGGATGAGATGGCTGGATGGCATCACGGGCTCGATGGACATGAGTCTGAGTGAACTCCGAGGGATGGTGAGTGATGAACAGGGAGGCCTGGCGTGCTGCGATTCATGGAGTTGCAAAGAGTAGGACACGACTGAGCGACTGAACTGAACTGAAGGAAATAATATCAAGATTACAAAGTATCTCAGATTTTCTAACTGATTGAAAGCAAAGTCTCTATGTCTAGACAAAGCTTGAATATACTTCTATTGGATACTGCTATCCTGGACAGTGTTTCCCAAAATGTGACACAATCGGAAGTGGTGGCAATCTAGGTGATTTTTGGTGATAGATTTAATAGTTATGCATATATCTTGATGTATTAGGAAAAGCATAACCAACATATCAAACCTACAGCTTTATACATAGTTTTTCTTTAAGATAAAGATCATCATGATAATCCTGTTTACATAGACCAAGGAATTACCAATACCTTCCAGTATCAACTGTTCAGAAATACTGCTCATATAGATGATTCCAGTTGCTGGCATCTTCAGTTTATGTATTTGTTCCTGTATTTTTTCAATTCATACCTCAAAACTTAGAAAATAAAATCAATTTGTCATACGCATGATAAAATATTGAGTTACTTTAGATGTACATGAAAAGTTAGAAGTAATTGGTCAAAGGGTTTGATTTATGAATCCTTTTAGGTTCAAGTCAATTGGGTTCTCAACTTTTTTTTTTCTCAATTTCCTGAAGAGAAGAAAATGAATCTAAGGTTTTACATTAAGAAGTCACTATTTTCTATACATAATGTGAGAAAATAAAATTTCTAAACTGAAAAATTATATGTCTGCCTAGAACAGATATGTGAATATATCTTTCACATCTGTATGTTTATTTAAACAATAAAAATTATTCTTGTAGTGCATATATCTTCATCACTACTCCTTTAAAAGACCTCATGTAAATCTATAATAATTCATGGAGCTATTAGGTGTTGGATTTTCTCAACTCAGATCTAGTTAGGAATTTAAATAACAGCTCACTGAGAATGTACTCCTACATTCAGCAAATATTTATTGTCTACATGTCAAAGACAGTTTTTGGCTCAGTTGATTAGGCAGTGAACACAAAATCCCTGACCTCCAGGAACTTACTTTAGATTGAGAATACAGGCAGGATAGGGGACAAATAAATAAGATTCTACAGGGCTTTCTAAACCACTATGAGACTGTGGCTTACACTATAAGTGGACTAGGCATTTGGGAAAAATGATATGATCTCATATCTTAAAAGAATAACATGGATTTCTATATGGAAAATAAGTGGTTGGGTTCTAGAGTCAAAATTATAAGCCAGGAGACCAGTTAGGACACTGTAACAGTAGTCCATCCATAGGAGACCTGATGGGAACTTAGAACATGATAAGTTGGACTCTGCATCTATTATTTCTAAGTAAAGGCTCAAACAAATTTCTGGTTTATTGGATGTGAAGTATGGAGGAGAGAGAGTGAGAGAGATGAACATTGATGCCAAGGTTGGAAATATGATGACTATTATGATGATATGTTTGAAATAATTGATAAAAGATGTTTGCTCATATTTTTCAAAACCAAATGGTGAAATTGAGTGAATAAGAAATGCTTGTTTGTACCAGTCCATGAACAGGACAATTTCAAAAGAACAAGTTTGGGATACTGCTTCATATGGGTTCTTGGAATAGGAATGTATTACAAAATAATCTCATAGCAATATGATTAGTATTAGTTCTAAGCACCTAAATCTATCAGAGGAGTTAGATGAAATATCTTGCTCTTTCTCAGTAGATACACATGTGAGGTGAAATTTGTATTCCTGATGAGTGCATCAAAACAAAAAATGCAATTATCTTTCTGATATGAAACCCAATTTTTTCTTTCTACTACGTATCATGTTGCTGTTATTGTTGTTTGGTCACTAAGTCATGTCTGACTCTTTATGACTCCATGGACTGTAGCATGCTAGGCTCCTCTGTCCTCCAATATCTCCCAGAGTTTACTCAAATTCACGTCCACTGAGTTGGTGGCCGCTCAACCATCTTATCCTCTGTCGCCCCTTTCTCCTCCTGCCCTTAAACTTTCCCAGCATCAGGGTCTTTTCCAATGAGTCAGCACTTCACAGCAGGTGGCCAAAGAATTGGAGCTTCAACTTCAGCATCAGTTCTTCCAATGAATATTTAGGGCTGATTTCCTTTAGGATTGACTGGTTTGATCTCCTTACAGTCCAAGGGACTCTCAAGGGTCTTTTCCAGCACCAAAATTCAGAAGCATCAATTCTTTGGTGTTCAGACTTCTTTATGGTCCAACTTTCACATCTGTACTTGACTACTAGAAAAACCATAGCTTTGACTATACGGACCTTTGTCAGCAAAGTAATGTCTCTGCTTTTGAATACACTGTCTAGGTTTGTCATAGCTTTCTTTCCAAGAAGCAAGAGTCATTTATTTTTATCATGTCACCTAGTAAAACTTTATACTATTATACAATCAACAGTTTCATTATTTTAAATAACAAACTCACTTTTTTTCAATGAGAAGTAAGCTGATTCCCTGGTGTTTCAGATGGTAAAGAATCTGCCTGCAATGTGGGACACCTGGGTTCGATCCCAGGGTTGGGAGGATCCCCCGGAGGAGGGTATGGCAACCCACTCCAGTAATCTTGCCTGAAAAGTCCCCATGGACAGAGGAGCCTGGCAGCCTACAGTCCTTTAGGTTGCAAAGAGACACAACTGAGCAACTGAACACACACACACAATTTCATTTTATATTTTAATTTTCAAATTAATTGTATTGTTTTGTATTGTATTTATTTTCATGGTTCCTTTGATTCATGACGTAACACTAGTTATCTGTTTTTTAGGCATTTAAATAGCATGACTGAATTGATTAAGGAAAATTATTAAATAAGTACTTCAATAGGTGGTATGGGATATGGCAAAATTCACAAAGATTAGAGGATGAGATGGCTGGATGGCATCACTGACTCGATGGACGTGAGTCTGAGTGAACTCCGGGAGTTGGTGATAGACAGGGAGGCCTGGCGTGCTGCGATTCATGGGGTCACAAAGAGTCGGACACGACTGAGTGACTGAACTGAACTGAACTGATTGAGGTTTAGAGAAATGTTAACATTTTCTGTGTTGCTTATCAGCAGGGTCATTCCTGAGGAAGTAGGGACATCTAATCTTCTTATGTATGTCTGTCATCTTGCTGACAATTATCAGATATAAAACATGTATTTTCTACCCTAATGTGACATTGTTCTAGGCACTACACATAGTAAGTTGTAAGGACAATGTTCCTATCTATGAGAAATGCATAATTATATATATATAATGAACATATAATCATTAAAGGAAAGTATCAACAAATACAGGCTATCAAATATATCACATATTTTGTCCTCCTGATTTCCAGAAATCCAAATCTTTTTTTTAAAGTGGGAGTCATGGTTTCAAAATTCACCACCCTCATAAATCTTTCCCTCTTAAGAGAAATACTACTATATTTTATTATAATTTGCACATAACTCTTTAATGTATACATTCACAGGCCTTATTATAGAACCTAAATGCTACTTTCTTATTATTTTCTAATTAGTTATGCATTTCTATTAAACTATAAGTTTCTCATGGATTGATTTTTTTCTTTCCCCAGCCTAGAGAAGTAAATAAATATTGCTGTTTTTTTCCTCCTTTTATGGCATCCTCTGTTTCAATAACTATTCTTAAAACCTTAATTATCACTTGCAGCTTCAAAAACTTTCTCTTCTCAAATTTACAAGTTTAACATCAAACCTTCATGGTTTATTGCTTGTCCAGCATAGTACATGGTGGCACCAGTCCCTTTCTGTATCCTCCAGGTACTGTGCAGAATAGCAGTGCAGAGAAAAAGAGGATATTATCAGAACACAGCATCCCACGGGCCAAATGGTTAGGCGTGTACCTGGTCATGTCCAGTACCAGGAAAATGTAGCCCAAATAAATAGGATCATCTTACTTAGAAAATGAAAGTCGACGTTAAATAAATAGAATAAGATATGATAAGATTCAAAGTTAGGACCACCTCTGGTTTTTTATTTAAGCCAGAAAGCACATTTCTCTAAAAATCAGTCTCAAAGCCAGTCAGGGACTCAGAGTCATGCTGACGTTCTTGTCTCATTCCCCCATTATACTCTTTTGCACTGAAAATTAGCACCTAATCCTGTTTATCTTTGTCTTTGATGTTTTCAGCTTTAATGATTTCCAACTCATAGACCATCCTATTCACTAGAGAATCCATCTGAAGTCCCCACCTTTTTCGATGACTGGAGAACAACAAATAGACTGACAACAAAAGCTGCTTAACTACATGCAAAACAGAGCAGCATGAAAGACATCCTTTGTCCAAGGAAATTAGGTCTTGCAGAAATTTACCTATTAATTTGGGCAGAGGGCAGGGGTGGATAAAGTGGCATAATTTTAGCAAAAGGACTTGAGGGAATCTGCATTTTTAAGCTGCTTATCTGCTCAGGTTGTGGGCTGTCTTGAACATTTTGTGTGGGTATCAGGTATATTACACTCCTAAAAATAATTTCTCTGAAAATTTTCCCTTTAAATCTTTTTTCAGTTCTTAAGGGGAAATGTTCCCTTTGAGTCATTGCATTTAATATATTGCAACTTAAAATTAATAACATAAAGTTTATAAGCTTGAATTATCAAGATAAAGCTAAGAATCCAGTTTAAGAGATTGTGGAATGTCTTTCCACCTCCAAAGAAGCTGGGTGTTTATTTGGAAGTTAGCATTTTAAAGGGGAGATTATAGTAGGTTTCAACTGAAAGTATAGATAGAAAAGATCAGTCTGGATGAGAGCTTCACTTAGAGACTTAAAAACAGTGTGAAAATCTATGTAATGAAAATATTAGTTGTTGTGATCTAAAGGACATAAAAAATAGGCAATTTTCAACCACTTCTGAAATCCCCTCCCCCACACTGCTGCACCACCGCCGCCACCACCACCACCACACACACGCACAATCGGTGAAGCAGGGCCAAGAATCCAAAAGCAAGACCAACAATGTATTCACAATCAATATGTACAAACATATCGAATGCCCTGTTTCTATGATTCTACACCACGTACCCATGTCTACTGTAGCCTGTGTGTTTACCAAACTAAGAGCCCTAAACAGCACCGTGACTTGTCCTTGACTATTCACAAGCGTTCAGCAATAAGCCTGCTGCTGCTGCTGCTAGGTCGCTTCAGTCGTGGCCGACTCTGTGTGACCTCACAGACGGCAGCCCACCAGGCTCCGCCGCCCCTGGGATTCTCCAGGCAAGAACACTGGAGTGGGTTGCCATTTCCTTCTCCAATGCATGAAGGTGAAAAGTCAAAGTGAAGTCGCTCAGTCGTGTCTGACTCTTAGCGACCCCATGGACTGCAGCCCACCAGGCTCCTCCGTCCCTGGGATTTTCCAGGCGAGAGTACTGCAGTGGGGTGCCATTGCCTTCTCCCAGCAATAAGCCTGGCACACTAAATGTTCAAAAGGTGGGAACAAATGAGCAAGTGATGAGTAGGTGTATTGATGAGTGAAGTATTGTAGTAAATAAACAACAATTTTATGTTGCTCAATTTTCAGTGCCAATTTTTCCCTAAACTTTTCTGGCCACAGAATCATGTTATAAATGCAAATTCCTGACCCAGATTTCATGAGTCAGAGTCTTCAGAAATTCCATATTTCAGACAGGAAACATCTATTTTCAATTAAACAGATGATTCTTACTGAGTTTAGAAATGCTTCACATTTTTCATGCTACTTCTCTTTGCTAGAACTTTTTAAATCTCATATTGACTTATTACTCAGTTTTCAGGAGGTCTACTTTCCTTGTCAGTTAAAATGACTGTTGGGTAAAGCTGGCAGCCTAACTCCAAACTTACAATTGACTATTAAGTGAAATAAGATTAATATCTAACCTGAGCCTGAAGAGATTCTGCTTATCAAGGCAACTTTGGGGATTAGATGTTGGTGTTGGTCATATTGCTTTAAGGAATTTTTATACTAATAATTTAATTTTGGCTCTCTTTTGAAGCAAACAACACAAAAGTCTCTGGTTAGCAATATAATACATTCTTGTCAAACTGTGTTGTGTGAAATCTCTCTCTATCGTTACCCCAAAGTCTAAGATTCATGAATTTTAGGGATGAGGGTTTGTTCTTACATTACCAGGCTATGCCACTTATCTCAAGCTTGAATGTTTAAATATATTGTAGTGAACTACACACCTATGTGAGAAGTTTTTAATGAAACTTTATTGTGGAGCTTTTTAATAAATTGAATTCAAAATATTTTTCAAGGTCAATGAGAAAAAGGAAACGTGCTATAAAATACTTGCTCAATAACACTGTGGAGCCAAGCCTTGCTTGTGCTGCAAAGGGGATGCAAACCCTGCTTTCAAGAGAAAGAAGACAGTTTATAAGCAAGAGGAAATTCCATATTGAGATGCCATACGGTGTTAAGGAAGATGTTATGTAGGCGCTCACAACATCTACCATAGCATGATATTGATTATGCAATTGTCAGTGAGACTGAGAGGATGTATTACACTCAGAAAGTATGCACAAAGCTTTAAGATGTTGTAACATTTACAGTGGTGCCATAAATGACTCATATAAATTGTTATTTTCCAATTGCATGATATGAATAATTGGCAAGAGTGTTTCATAACATTTTTGTCTAACTAGTAAAATGTTGAAGTCACCAATTCTCTCTTTAAGACCTTGGAGATCATACTAGTTCATGTTCATAAAACTACAAGTGAATGTGGAGTATGGTATC
Organism: Cephalophus harveyi; assembly: GCA_006410635.1. Classification (NCBI taxonomy): domain Eukaryota; kingdom Metazoa; phylum Chordata; class Mammalia; order Artiodactyla; family Bovidae; genus Cephalophus; species Cephalophus harveyi. The sequence goes on along the minus strand of SJYT01019344.1, from coordinate 326,217 downwards.
ATAGGAATATAAAAAGCAGCCCATACACTTAGATCTTATAAAATATTTCCAAAAGCTTTCAAACTGACAAAAAAATAAAAAGTATGACTTAAAATGATAAGGGAAATAATTTGGAAAAGAGATTTGATGTGGCTATCTGGAGGAAAAGAAATGTTTACACCTATATACTTTCATTTTAAAATAGGAATTAGAGAAAATAAGCTAAGTAGTCTAGTGAAGAAGTTTCAAAAAGAACAATACAAATGTTAGTAAAGCAGGAATAAGAAAATACATCTATTTATTTTATTGAATTGAAAGAGACACATGTACCCCAATGTTCATTGCAGCACTGTTTATAATAGCCAGGACATGGAAACAACCTAGATGTCCATCAGCAGATGAATGGATAAGAAAGCTGTGGTACATATACACAATGGAGTATTACTCAGCCATTAAAAAAAATTCATTTGAATCAGTTCTAATGAGATGGGTGAAACTGGAACCTATTATACAGAGTGAAGTAAGCCAGAAAGAAAAACACCAATACAGTATACTGACACATATATATGGAACTTAAAAAGATGGCAATGATGACCCTGTATGCGAGACAGCAAAAGAGACACAGATGTATAGAACGGACTTTTGGACTCTGTGGGAGAGGGAGAGGGTGGGATGATTTGGGAGAATGGCATTGAAACTGAATTGAAAGAGACACATGTACCCCAATGTTCATTGCAGCACTGTTTATAATAGCCAGGACATGGAAACAACCTAGATGTCCATCAGCAGTTGAATGGATAAGAAAGCAGTGGTACATATACACAATGGAGTATTACTCAGCCATCAAAAAGAATTCATTTGAATCTGTTCTAATGAGATGGATGAAACTGGAACCTATTATACAGAGTGAAGTAAGCCAGAAAGAAAAACACCAATACAGTATACTGACACATATATATGGAACTTAAAAAGATGGCAATGATGACCCTGTATGCGAGACAGCAAAAGAGACACAGATGTATAGAACGGACTTTTGGACTCTGTGGGAGAGGGAGAGGGTGGGATGATTTGGGAGAATGGCATTGAAACGTGTATACTATCATGTAAGAACAAAGCACCAGCCTATGTTCGATACAGGAAACAGGATGCTCGGGGCTGGTACACGGGGATGATCCAGAGAGAGGATATGGCGTGGGAGGTGGGAGGGGGATTCAGGATTGGGAGCTCGTATACACTCGTGGTGGATTCAGGTCAATGTATGGCAAAACCAATACGGTATTGTAAAGTAAAAATAAAATTAAAAAAAAAAAAAAAGACTCTGGATGCCGAGGCACGGGTGAACTTCTGGTTGGCAGTCATACTTCGGTATGCTGGGTGATGTGTCTTGAGGATAAGAAAGCTTCATGTTTGGGACCTTCCCAGACCTCACCACGTATGTCTCTTCATCTGGCTCGTCCTTATTTGTATCCTTCAAAATAAAACTCTAATAAAAAGTGAAGTACTTTCCCGAAAAAATAAAATAAAATAAAATGTTACTTTATCTTTAAAAGCTATACCCATTACAAATCAATCTATAAATCACACAAAGTTCAGTTCAGTTCAGTTCAGTCGCTCAGTGGTGTCAGACTCTGCGACCACGTGGACTGCAGCACACCAGGCTTCCCTGTCCATCACCAACTCCCGGAACTTACTCAAACTCATGCCCATAGAGTCGGTGATGCCATCCAACCATTTCATCCTCTGTTGTCCCTTTCTCTTCCTGCCTTCAGTCTTTCCCAGCATCAGGGTCTTTTCCAATGAGTCAGTTCTTGGCATTAGGAGGCCAAAGTATTGGAGTTTCAGCTTCAGCATCAGTCCTTCCAGTGCATATTCAGGACTGATTTCCTTTAAGATTGACTGGTTGGATCTCCTTACAGTCCAAGGGACTCAGACAAGGTTCTGAAAGTGTAATTTAAACACAAAAAATCTAAGCACAGGGATAATAAAGGAATTTTAGTATGGAAGAGATTGAAATCATGGTGAAAATGTAAAAAAAAGTCACAATACAATAACAGGCATACAAAGAAGCAAGAAAATATAATTCACAGTGTGAATAAAGGGAAAAAACAATCAACTGAAACAGACTCAGAAATTATATGGATAATAAAATTTATTGACAAGGACATTGAAACAATTTTATAACTATATTCCATATATCTGAGAAGAAAGTTTAAGATGTTAAGTTCAGTTCAGTTCAGTTGCTCAGTCGTCTCCGACTCTTTGCGACCCCATGAATCGCAGCACGCCAGGCCTCCCTGTTCATTACCATCTCTCGGAGTTCACTCAGACACATCCATTGAGTCAGTGATGCCATCCAGACATCTCATCCTTGGTCGTCCCCTTCTCCTCCTGCCCCCAATCC